>OX101791.1:37354539-37419539 GCA_944452715.1 Ophion slaviceki
TTATCACCGGCCATTTCTACAAATGATATGAATCGATAATTGCTAAGCAACTTTTTTAAGTAATTGGCACGATATGCGTAGTACATTTATTTACACAGCAGGCTATGAAAGTCAGATGCTCGTATTCGTTTGTATGAAAATTCTGCATAAGATCTTTTTTCAAAAAGTTTTCTTAAAATTTAAGGTTATAAGCACGACTTTTCCAGATAAAACAAATAATCAAGAGTATTCTCAAAAACCGGATCAACAAAAGTCATCATTTGTAGACATGACATGCGAAAACCCAAAAGCAGACGATTTTTATCTCGAAAACCGAGGGGCTCTTACTAAACTGAAATTCCAGCATATAGTAGGACATGATCTGACCGATCGACAGTTGCAGGATTATCTCCTCATAACAGGACACCCTGTATATATGAAATGAAAAAAATATATATATGGGACATTTAGTGTCCGAAGTATTGTGGATCTAGTGATTTATTCAGTTAATGACAGTGATTTCCTACAGCGCTTTGTCTCATACAATGGTGTGGAGATTTCCTTCAGTACATGGTATTGGATTCATTTTGGTCGTTAAATAAATAAATGAATCCATATATATATATATATATATATATATATATATATATATATATATATATATATATAGTTCCGGTCAAAAGTTTTTGATCACTTTGGACAAATGCAAAATCGTATTAGAATGATTTAATCCATGTAATAGAGCAATATAGTATCTATAGTAAAACAAGAAATACAATGAACAATATAATACTAATATAATTTTGCAATCATCCAAAGTGATCGAAAACTTTTGACCGGTACTGTATACATATTTATATCTATATCTGGATTCATTTCTTACAAGGAACATCCCTCAGGTGACACCCTTCGATTTTGTTGAAATTTGGAAATGGTATAAAGCACCGAAAAGTAAGCGATACGTATTTTTTTTATCGGCGGAAAAACGGCTTTAAGGGGTGAAAGGAACCGTCGAAAATAGGGGTGTTTTCCGTTTTCCGTCGATAACGTTATCGTTGTCATGTTCAATGTATAGTGCACAACAAAATAAACATTGTTGCAATTTGAAGTTTTTTAATATCTCGTACCGTTAAAACGTTATCGATGAAAAACGAAAAACATCCCCATTTTTGAGGGTGCGTTTCAGCCCTTAAAACCGTTTTTCCGCCGATAAAAAAAAACACGTATCGCTTACCTTTCGGTGCTTTATAACATATCCAAATTTCAACAAATTCGAAGGGTGTCACCTGAGGGATGTTCCTTGCTAATTGAACGAACTAAATCTATATGTATGTAGATATGTATATTTAATACAACAATAATAATAGTAATAATAATAATAAATAAATACGTATGCACGCGTACATATATATATTGCTATTAATTAAAATTTGATCTAGTTCAATATTTTATTAACCTCAAACTCGGACAGAGTTACTAACTCAGAATTACTACTAACTCACAACTGTTACTAACTTTTCCTATCGTATGACCGAACAATTTTTCGATATTTCTCTATTTGGTAATAACCGTGATTAAAATTGTTTTTCGGTCGAGAATCAAACTTTTCCTTCTAGAGGATAGCGTTTTTGCAATTTTCAAAATTTGAAAAAAGCAACTGCTCATACGAATGTTTTGTAACTTTACCAAAAATTACTTTTACTTTACTAAAAAGCACTTTTGTTTAACTAAAAATGACTTTTACTTTACTAAAAATTAATTTTGCTTTGATAAATTGATATTTACTGTTTAGTCATTTTTGCGTAAGTTAACGGAGACTTTGTCCTTGGAGTGCCATATTTCAGCTGTTTACATTTTATTTTTTTTTAAAGGAACCGAGTAAAGCTTTTTGAGTGCGGTTTTTTCTTGCTTTTATTCATGATATACAGAACGTTAAAAAAAATAAAAAATAAAAAAAAAACCAAAATGGCGGTTGTTGCAGCTCCGCGAAAACAGGTCCTCAAATCGCGGGAGGTAAACGGCTGACATCACTGCCCCCTCTTTGTTGATCTGAAACACAAATTCAACGCATATTATCAATCTGTGACCCTTTGGTAATGGAATGACGGATGGGTTTTTCGTTTAGTACAAATTTCGGAAAATGGCGGCAATTTAAAAAAATAATCGAATTGTCGCGTTTTTTTTCGCATAAAAAGATAAATAATAAATGCAAAAATGTATCTATCGAAAAAACGATCCGTCATTCCGTGAAGACATATTTTCTGAGTATGCTCTTCAAATTTCAGGTCGATATTTTAATTACAGCGGTCAGGAGAATGTCAGCCATTTTTAAAAACTTTTTTTTTCGAGAAAAACGCGTTTAAAGTTTTGTAATGTGTTTACACACATGTGTTTATAATTACCGCTAATCGGCAATGCCTGGTCCATAGAGGCATCCCTCCTCTTCTTCTAGCTGCCCATGTTGAGCTCAAATTGATTTTTTGAAAATTCCAAAGACAAAGACTCCCTTAAAGTAACATTTAACTTACGAAAAAATTCCTTTCACTTCAATAAAAATGTACTCCTTACTAAATTACTAAAAATTACTTTCACTCTGCTAAAAATGTACTACTCACTAAATTACTAAAAAATTATTTTTACTCACTAAAAGTAATTTTTTTCAATTCTGATTAGCCTAGTTGCTAGAAGCACCCACGACGATTGGCCATGCAGCTACAGCGGTCCCTTCTCAAAAAATTTATAACTTCATTGCTTATCGATATTTTTCGATTAAAAAAAAAACCCAAACGTGGCAAGACTATGTATTAGTTGTGTGTAAAATCCCGACCGCCTCATCGCAATACTCTGGTCAGGAAAAAATATTGAAAATTGACATATTTTTGGAAGCTCAAACTTATGCAGACCACGATGAGGATTGAATTTGCCACTGGCAGAATTTTATTCCTATGACCGTCGCCTCGCCGAGGAATGTCCCATGCATACACAGTGGGCGCTCTTGTATATGTTCTGAAATCTTTTGGAGCATACACATATCGGGATTCGTGACCGAGTTTCTCGATAGCTTCGGATATTCGATCGTCGCTGACCCTTGCAGCGATAGTCGCGCAAGCTGCGGTGTTAACTCAAAAAAAGGAGGTCGTCACTCGCGCGCTCCAAGTCCTCCTCACTCGGCGAGCACAGAAACGAGCTTTTCAATACGTGCGGGGATGTACGAACGAGATATCAGCTTCTGCTTGCCTTCTTACACTTTCTCGCGCGCTCGTCTTTCTCCGCTTTCACGGATGTGTTTTTTTTTTCGTTCTTTTTTTCTTTCATTCTCTCCAAATGTCCCCTATCTCAGCTTCAACTTCCGTAAGCCGAGCGCGGAGCCAAATTTTTTCGGACGAATCCTTCGGACTATTTCGTGCCAAATTTAGCAACGATCGACGCGAAAAAGCTTGCGTTTTTTATTTTTCTTTTTTTCGGGGGTGTGGAAGGCGCACGGGAATATTGCGAAAATTTGACATTCACGCGGGCGGTGCTGGTGGACAGTTGGAAAAGTGATGAATTTTTGGAAAATTTGTAGCCCGTTTTTTTTTCTCGTTATTTTGGTTAAGGGGCCAGTCCACTTTGGAGCCACGAAAAAAGGGTATTTTCACTTTTTTTTGTTGAGGATTTTATAAAAGATATGAATGTAAAAGTTGTTGGGCTTGATAAATAAAGTATTGAAATACATTTTTTTTAAAGTATTCATTTTTATTCATTTTTAAGTACAAAAACTATGGTTTAAGGCGTTACTCCCACCTGTAGCGCAAAAAAGGCCTTTTTCATGAATTTTTTTTACGAAAACTACAAAACTTTTTTAATCGATCAATATACCATCTTAAAGAACACATCTTGAAGAACTTTCAGTAATTTTTTATTGAAAAATATTACATTGTTTAGTGGCAAATGGCCGTCAATGAAATAATGTTTTTATATACACGGTTTGCAGTGACCAACATTGCGGCGAAGTGGATCATCTGAAAAAAAAATGCGGATGGATTTAGTCAAATATAAGTATAAACTAGTCTTTAATCGAAGGATTTTAAAAAATATTCATTTTTCACAAAATGGCGGACAGTCAAAGTTAATGGTTCGATTTCAACGAAAAAAAACGGCCGTTTTTTGGCTATAAAACGGCCATTTTTTTTTCGAAAAAAAATCGAATGATTAAAGATTACATTTTTATGTATTAAATAAGCCTGCAAAATTTCAAGAAGATCGGTTCATTAGTGTTCGAGTAATCTTGGTCACCGACTTCAGAAATGCCATTTTGAGAAAAACGCGTTTAAAGTTTCAATTTCAGTTTACACGAAGAAAATATTTTTTTTTGTAAACTTACATAGAGTCATCTATTCCGGGCATCAAAAAAACTGCACTTCAAATTGCACTTAAAAAAAATGCAATAAAAAAAATCGATTTTTTCAAAATCGCAAGTGGGGGTAACCCCTTAAGGGGTCAGTCCACTTTGGAGCCGCGAAAAAAGGGTATTTTCGCGATTTTTTTTGTTGAGGATTTTATAAAAGATATGAATGTAAAAGTTGTTGGGCTTGATAAATAAAGTATTGAAATACATTTTTCTTTAAGTATTCATTTTTATTCATTTTTAAGTACAAAAACTATGGTTTAACGTAACGCCTCAAAAATAGGTGGACTAGGTAGCTCCATCATAACTCGGCAACGGCTTGTCTGAAACAAAAAAATCAAAGTCCGTTAGATTCAGTGTGACACCAGCTACAAAATGACCCTCGGATATAAAGTTTTATCAAAAAATAAAAAAAATGGCAGATGAAAAACGAAAATAGAAAGAAACGCGTTTTTTCGCGGTTTTTCGCAAAAAAAGAGTAAAAATCAAAATTTTAAAACCATCGAGGGTCATCTTGTTGCGAATCATGTTTACAATATGTGGTTCAAATTTCAAGAGAATCGGTTTATTAGTTTTAGAGATACGATGGAGCTAGATTTTGAAAACGTTGTTTCGAGAAAAACGCATTTGAAGATTATACTATGAAAAACTCTTACCTAAACTCAATCGGCCATTCCTGCACCGTAGAAAATCCCTTCTGATTGCTCATCATCGTCGATTTCTTCAAGGCTTGCTTGCTTTAGATTTTTTGAAATTTTCAAAGTGGACTGGCCCCTTAAGGCGTTACTCCACAGTAACGGGTATAAAAACATGTGCGAATTTAACAATTTTTTTCGTGTGAAAAAGTGATGCACTCATAAAATTAATTACACATCTATTTAGTATGAATATGAAGCTGTTAGAATTTTCTTTCGATGTACAAAATGGCCGACTACTCGAAACTTCTCGAAACAGCTTATTTCCAATTGGCGTGACAAATAACTTTAACAGTTTTCAGTCGATTTACTTTGAATTTGAAAGTTATGTTCCTAATTGCATTTCGCAGAGAAGTACGTACGGAATTTCTGATTAATCGAAAACTTTTCATTTTATGAGCAGTTTATGAGCAGTTATGACGAAATTTTTCATTGAAAATTCATTTCTTAAGGGGGAATATCAGTGTGAAAAAAAATTCGATTTTTTTGTTGCTTAAATAGATAGTTTTGGCCTTTAAGAATATGCGTACAAATTTTCAAAACAATATACGCTCTCAGAGCCTTCTATGCTGGCCATTCTATACTTTAAATGCGTTTTTCTCGAAACCATGTTTTTTGACCTGGTTGACAGCATAACTCTGTCAAATTTTGTCCAATCGACTTCATTCAAAAAGGATTCTCTTCAGAAAACTTATCGCTATCGTCGCATCGTAGAGTTTTTTTTAATTGTTTACTTTCTTTTTATTAACAATTTACTGCAAAATTTATGTGTAAAATTAGATTTTTTAAAAATGGCCGCCATTTTTTTCTAATCAAAATTTTCAAATTTCCTACGATGCTGCGATAGCTATACTACAGGGTGCGCCAGAGAAACTTACTTATTTGAAAGGTCAATAAAGACAAAAGTACTTCAATTATTGTTTTAAATTTTTTTTTATTTGAGAATACAATATCCCAATTTTTTTTCATGCAGTCTTGAAAACGACATCGGATAAATGGCGACCCCCATTGCGCATACACTGATGAAGTCGATTTTTGAAATTCGTATCCACTCTTTGCAGCATATCAATCGGTATGTTGGCAATGGCGTCGCGAATGTTATTCTTGAGGTGTGCTATGGTCCGTGGTCGATCGACATAAACCAGAGATTTCAAATAACCCCATAAAAAGAAATCGCATGGAGTCAAATCTGGAGAGCGTGCCGGCCATTGGAGATCGCCTCTGAGAGAGATGAGGCGGTCGGGGAAATGTTGTCGCAACAAATTCATTGAGTCTCGTGCTGTGTGTGCTGTGTCTCCATCTTGCTGAAACCACACGTTCCTAACGTTCATTTCTTCGAGTCTTGGAAGAAAGAATTCCTCGATCATGTTCCTGTAACGAGCTCCATTCACGGTAACTGCGCGTTCGTTATCTTCAAAAAAATAAGGACCAATTATTCCCATTACCGACATCGCACACCAGACAGTAACTCGCTCACAATTAAGTGGCTTCTGGTGAAGCTCACGTGGATTTACACCACACCAATAACGCATGTTTTGCTTGTTGACGCAGCCGGAAATGTGGAAGTGAGCCTCGTCACTGAAAAAAACGACCGCCTCTTCAGGCAGGTTGTCAACCAGCATTTCACATGCATTTTGACGGGCAACAAAATCGCGTTCAGTTAATTCTTGCACAACAGCCAATTTATAGAGATGAAATTGAAGGTCTTCATGGAGAATTCGTCGAACAGTGGTGTCAGAAATTCCCATAGCAGCTGCGTGTTTGCGAGCCGAACGCCGGGGAGAACGCACAACTGACTGCCTCACTCTTTCGACATTTTCCGGAGTTCTGATGGTCCGTTGAAGTCCATTTCTGGGTTTAGCGACACTTCCACACTCCCGAAATGAGTTAACCCACGACAGAATCGAATTACGGCCAGGAACGAGTCTGTGAGGAGGAATTTCAAAGCGAGCGCGGAAGGCACGTTGCGTAGCAACAAGTGAGCGACCGTTAGAAAAGAAGCTCTCAACTGCGAAGGCCCGCTGCTCTCTAGACCAGAGCATGATGGCAACTGACTGGAGGGAGAAACAAACTTGGGAACTTCCCCCTCCAGATGCGCCCCCTCTCGCCCCTCGACCCGCCCAACTCACCGCGCGGGAATTTTTTCAAATAAGTAAGTTTCTCTGGCGCATCCTGTATTATGATTTAATAATCTTGTTGAATTTTTGATTTCACATGCTTGCTGTGGCATTTACGCTGTCAACCGTCGGGGAGTCTTTTTTTTAGACGCCATTTTGCAACCGCTCCTCTGCTTAATAAAATGTATAATAATAATAAATAATACACAAAATTTCAAATAATTTGATCGAGCCGTTTAAAAAAAACCCAAAAAATACCTCATTTTTCAGCCTGTCACACTGATAGTCTCCCTTAAGGCGGTACTCTAGTTTCTCGGGTCGAAAAAATCGATTTTTTTTTCATAAATCACATCTACAACATGTGTAGAAAATGCGTGCCAAACGATTTTTCGATATTCGAAGTGGTTCACAAGTTACGGCCCTGGAACGGAGCAGGTATACGGAGCAGGTATACTTTCAAACGCGTTTTTCTCGAAACACCATTTTTCGAAACTGTGACCACGATATTTCAGAAATTATTGCACCGATCTTGTTCAAATTTGTACAGCATCATTAATATGTTATAAGCCTGCGATTGAACTAGGATCATCATGATTGCTTCGATAGTTTTTTTTGTACGAACGAAAAACTTAAGAAAAAATGAGTAAAAAATAGAATGTAATTTTCAAAAGTGTATAAAAAAGTCAATTTTTGTAATTTAGAATTCACTCTAGTTCAATCGCTAGTCTTAAATATGAAGATTAAAATGCCGTTTGGTTTTTTTTATTTCAGATAAGCAGAACAGCCGCAATCTTGGTCACCGTCAAGCACCTCTTTTACTTGATGTCTTCCTGACGGCCACTATAACGTTTATTCTATTATATATTTTGACTTCAAAAAATTTGTAAAGCTTATTTAAATGTTAATAAAGATTATGCAAAAACAATGAGATTGAATATTTCGATGCTTTGCCCGTAAAAAATTATTGAAAAAGCCGTAAAAAAACAGCCGAGAAACTAGAGGACCGCGTTAAGTTCAAATACCTACAACTTTTGAATAAAACAATATTTTTTAAATTCCGTACGTACTTCTCTAGATATTCTAATGTAGATCGACGAGAAATTTTGTTTTTCGTCTAGGTAAAAAAATTGTGGATGCTAAATGTCACGCCGCGGAGCGCCTACAAAAGACAACAAAAGAAAATATTAGTAGTCGGCCATTTTGTACATCGAAAAACAATATATATATTTTTTCTACCAGCTTAATATGCATACTAAATAGATGTGTACTTAATTTGATGAGTGAATCACTTTTTTATACGCAAAAAATTGTTAAATTCGCACATGATTTTATACCCGAAACTGTGGCCTAACGCCTTAATTTTGTAGAAACTCTTGCCGGGTGTTGAGAATTGAAAAAAAGAAGCTGGAAGATTTATGAATACTTGAGAGAGAGGAAGAAAAAAGAAGCCAACCGTATGGATAAGGAAACGTGATTTAATTCCTCGTTGCAATTTTTCGTCCTGGAATAACTGATATCGTTGTCACGTTGAGTTATGCAACGTTGGGTGCTCTCGGGTACGTGGGGCTTGTACACGATAGCACGGACCAATTGATAACAGGCTATTATTGTTACGCGGGGCCATTCTCTCTCTCTCTCTCTCTCTCTCTCTCTCTCTCTCTCTCTCTCTCTCTCTCTCTCTCATTCGAGCAGAAGTAAATGGCAAGAAAAAAGAAGCGGGAGAAGAAATTCCAGAGATCGGGCACCCTGGTAAATCGGCTACTTGGGTTCTTACAAATTAGGCAATAAACTTCATTAATGCCTTTGCTCGCTGGATCAGTACACCGCCAATGCCCTCTGCTCATGCAGGCACGATGTGACGTTGCATTGTGCATGCATCTGGATACATATCCTTGGTGTTATATATATATATATATATATATATATATATATATATATATATACATACAGGGTGTCCCTCTTATCTTTGCAAAGTTAAAAGTTGTACAGTGTGAAGGGAGCCATCAAATATATATATATATATATATATATATATATATATATTAGACTAGCCCAAAAAAGAATAATTTTTATTCAATTGAATTTTTTGTTAAAAATGACAAAAAATGAGTGCCGACCAAATCTTAGTGCTTTATATCAATATTTATAGATCCCCCATCGCGATTTATTATTTCCCATTCATTTAACATGGTAAAAGTTTTGTTTGCCGCTTCTCAGCTTTATAACTCGCCTACGGGTAAACATACAGAAATGCCCAAAACATTGTTTTATAGGAAATTTATCGCTCTATAAAGAAGATCCTTAGCGTTCATGCGATAAATTCACTCGTCCGAATTTTATTCAACGTCAAAATTGAATCTATGATAAATTTCATGACTTTGTGAGATTTCTGGACTTTTACAACAAAATTATTAATTTTTTCGTTCTTTTGTGATTAATTTAAAGAAGTATTGTATTCTTTTCAAATTATTCCTTAGATAGTTTCTAAAATTCTTAATAGATTTAAATTTATTGTTATTTAAAAGTACGTTAGTACAAAAATCTATTCTTAAGACGGAATGACACCTCATCGCGGTCGGTATGGTAGAGCAATTGTAGATACCCAAAAATCTCTGAAACGGCTCTTCAGATCCCATCGAAACTTTGCCAAACGACGTCAAATAGATAGACGAGCAGCTGTCTGCCCCTCAAATTTTCTGAATTTGAGAAAAAAAACGTAGATCGGGTTACCATAAGCCAATCTACGGTTTTTTCTCAAATTCAGAAAATTTGAGGGGCAGACAGCTGTTCGTCTATCTATTTGACGTCGTTTGGCAAAGTTTCGACGGGATCTGAAGAGCCGTTTCAGAGATTTTTGGGTATCTACAATTGCTCTACCATACCGACCGCGATGAGGTGTCATTCCGTCTTAAACCGAATTCAATTCCCATAGCATGATAAATAAATATCGAGGGAATGAATTAAAAAGGATACAATACTTTTCAAGATGAATTAGAAATAAAACAACAAAAAATCAATACCTTTGTCACAAAAGTCCGAAAATCTCACAAAATCATCAAATTTATCATCAATTCTACTTTAATGTTGAATAAAATTTGAATGAGTCAATTTATCGTATGAAGGCTAAGGGCGTTTTTTGTAGGGCGTGAAGTTTTCGATGAACAGTATTTTTGCGCGTTTCCGTGTGTTTACCCGTAGGCGAGTTATAAAGCTCAAAAGCGGCAAACAAAATGTTCACCATGTTAAATGAATGGGAAATAGTAAATCGCGATAAGGAACCTCTAGATATTGATATAAAGGGCTAAAATTTGGTCAGCACTCATTTTTTGTCATTCTCAACAACATATTCAATGAAAATTCAAAAAGATTTAAAAAAAATTGGGCCGGTCTAATATATATAGGATGTCCTGTTATGAATGGTTAAGGGAGACTTTGTCCCTGAAATTTTCAAAAAATCAATTTGAGCTCAACATGAGCAGCTAGAAGAAGAGGAGGGATGCCTCTATGGACCAGGCATTGCCGATTAGCGGTAATTATAAACACATGTGTGTAAACACATTACAAAACTTTAAACGCGTTTTTCTCGAAAACACGTTTTTAAAAATGGCTGACATTCTCCTGACCGCTGTAATTAACATATCGACCTGAAATTTGGAGAGCATACTCAGAAAATATGTCTTCACGGAATGACGGATCGTTTTTTCGATAGATACATTTTTGCATTTATTATTTATCTTTTTATGCGAAAAAAAACGCGAAAATTCGATTTTTTTTTTAATTGCCGCCATTTTCCGAAATTTGTACTAAACGAAAAACCCATCCGTCATTCCATGACCAAAGAGTCACAGATTGATAATATGCTTTGAATTTGTGTTTCAGATCAACAAAGAGGGGGCAGTGATGTCAGCCGTTTACCTCCCGCGATTTGAGGACCTGTTTTCGCGGAGCTGCAACGGCCGCCATTTTGGTTTTCTTTTTTCAACATTTTTTTTTAACGTTCTGTATATCATGAATAAAAGCGAGAAAAAAACCGCACTCAAAAAGCTTTACTCGTTTCCTTTAAAAAAAATAAAATGTAAACACCTGAAATATGGCACTCCAAGGACAAAGTCTCCGTTAATGCTGCAACTATCGATAGGCCAGATCATGACCTGCTATATGCTGGTATTTCAGTTTAGTAAAAGTCCAATGGTTTTCGAGATTTTTGCCTTTATGTAATTTTTTTAAATAAACCATCTACTTTTGGTTTTCGCATGCCATTTCTACAAATTATATGAATCGACAATAACAAATCGACTTTTTAAAGTAATCGACACGATATGCGTAGTACATTTTTTCCACCGGTGGCTATCGAAGTCAGATGTTCGAATTGGTTTGCATAAAAATTCTTCATAAGATCTTTTTTCATGAAGTTTCCTTAACATTTGTCATTAAAAAGGAGACTTTTCTAGATGAAACAAATAACCGAGAGTATTATTTCAAAACCGGGTAAAAAAAGTTATCATTTGTGTAAATGGCATGCGAAAAATCAAAAGTATCAGAAGTATATTCTCTATGTTGATAAACTAACTGTTAGCGCGATCCAAAAATGAGAAATATTATTTCTCCCGCTTCGTTCGCCCGTTCGCGATTGCAGGAAAGTATTTCCCATGTGGAAAATTCGCTTTTATTGCTTCAAAATATTTCGTATACCGAGAAGAAATGTACGCGAGGCAAAAATATTGATAACAGTTGATATACGCGGTCGGAGAAAGAAAAGCGTGACGCCGATACACTCGATACACGCGAAACGTGCTCCTAACGAAAAATGTCGCATTATCCGCAACGGCCATATTGGCCGGGGTTGCGGAGCAGTGAAAAATCACGAGAGTTATCATCCTCGACCTACCCGGAAAATCCGATCCCCAAGAACAACAAACGCGAGGCGAAACATATCTCATTCGATTATATATATATATATATATATATATATATATATATATATATATATATATTTCCATTAAGCCGACGCAATTTTGATCTTCCGAAAACTCCGCTAAATTCGGCATGGGCGGAAAATGTCCTATAGATAAACATTTGGAAAGATTAAAAAGTCGAAAAATTGATTTTGATTTGATTGATTTGACACCAAAATCGCGCAATTTCAAGAAGCCGTTGTGGCGGTTCCTTTTGAGTTGCGAAGACTTATCGCGGGGGGAGGGGGGGGGGGGGGTGAAAAAGATTTTGATAGACTTAGAAAATGTCGTTGAGTTTTTCTCGATATCGCGAGTAGTTTTTCCGGGAAATGCACTTTAAGAATGGCCGAAAAAGAGGCAAAGTATTAAAAAATTCGCGAAAATGGAAGGTTCGACTTTGAAATTCTGCCAAAAATTGAAAAAGCGTCGGAACTTTGTGAATCAAACGGGATTTTGAAGAGAAAACGATAACGAAACGAATGAATACAGAGTGGAATTCCAAATCGGAACGGATTTTTTTTTTTGATGATTCAGTGAAGCTCTTTATGATTGGCCGAGATCGGAAAAACGTATCAATTTTTAGTATTTGTTTCACGAGTCCTAGCCAGTGTTTTTTTTACGCCTCGAATGCAAATTCACGATTCGTTTTCCCCTGAACCCTCAGTTTTTATTGAAAATCATCCAAGTCGTGGAAGCAGACGTTTTTCACATTTAGCTAGCGCAATTTTGAGCCTTCGAGTAAAACTCAGTGATATTCGTAATCAGTGACAAATTTCACATAAAAAGGAGCCTTCGAATGGTTTAAAAGTCGAAAAATGTATTTTTCGCCCTTTTCAGCCACTCTACTCGAATTCCCAAAATCGTAAATTTTCAAACAGTCCAACTGTTGCTTGAACTCGTGGTCCAACTTGGATTACGGCGACTTATTTGGGGGGGGGGGGGGGAAAGAATTTTGATAGACTTAGATAATGCTGCTTGATTCATCCGGGTAAACCAATTAGTTGTCCCGGAAAATGCACTTGAAGAATGGCCACAACAAGGCAACGTTGTATTGGAAAAATTCGTGAAAATCGATAATGCGACTTCGAAATTCTGCCAAAAATCGAAAATTCATCGGAACTCCGTGAATCAAATGACATTTTCTAGAGAAAACGACAACGAAAGGAATAACCACAGGTTGGAGTTCCAAATCGAGACTGAAGAAAAATGGTCGACGATTCAGTGAAGAAATTTGTTTTTTCGCCTAAATGAAAAATATGGATTTTCAATATATTTTTTAAAGAGTTCATATAAATTTATCTTTATCCCCTGAATACGAATTCACCAGTCATTCACCGCAAAACCCTCACGTTTCATTAATAATTGTGGAAAACGTATGGAATGTGGCTTACTTCCTTAAGGGGTAGGGCCACGGTAGATTTTTCAAAAAATCGATTTTTTTTCTCGCTAAAACGGTGCTTTGCCATCATGAGAATAAGTTACTGTTCGATTTATAACAATAAAATTTGTTTTTCATGGTCTTTCAGCGTATACCGTAAGGCCACCTCCGGCACGGCCATAGAGTGCCTAAAACTTTAAACGCGTTTTTCTCGAAACAGCTTTTTCTCCAACTAGCGTGACAAATAACTTCAACAATTTTTACTTGATTTACTTCAAATTTAAGCGTTATGTTCCTAATTGCATTTCGCAGAGAAGTACGTACGGAATTTCTGATTGATCGAAAACTTTTTATCTTATGAGCTGTCTTATACGAAATTTTTCACTGAAAATTCATTCAAACACCTACAACTCAATTCAAATACCTATAACTTTTAACAAATCAATATTTTTTTAATTTCGTACGTGCTTCTCTAGGTAATCTAATGTAGATTAACGAGAATTTTTTTTCTGTTCTAGGTCAAAGATTGTGGATGAAAATGTCACGCCGTGGAGCGCCTAAAAAAAGATAACAAAAAAAATATTAGTTGCCGACCATTTTGTCCATAAAAAAATCTAACACCTTGATATTCATACTAAATAGATGTGTAATTAATTCTATGGGTGAATCACTTTTCCACACGAAAAAAATTGTTAAATTCGCACATGATTTTATACCCGTTACTGTGGCCGCAGCCCTTAAGCCTTTTACCGGGCAAAAGTGCAAAAATACGTAAACTTTAATTTCATCCCCCCTTCAAAGTGTTACCAGTTTCATTCAATTGAATGCAGGTATTTTAAATGTGGGGTGAGAGAAAGAAAAATCAAGGGGTGGTTCATCCCTTAATTTTTATTTTCTTCTGTCTACCTGAAGTGGATTTCTGATCGTTTTGCATGAGCAAAATTTTCGCTTCTCTTTCTGTGGGTTAAACTACAAAATGAACCCTCGACATGCTTCACTCTAAAAGTAGTTTCACCCCCGAAAATAGTTTTTCTGCCAATAAAAAAGATACGTATCTAATACTTCGAAATGCTCAACCATTTACACGAGTTTCAACTAAATCGAAGGCGGACACCGAGGTGTCGTTTTTTGTGAGGCCTCGGTGCAATACGTAAAAATCCGTAAGGGCTTACGTTGAAACTCACCAAATAAATAATTTAAATGTATATATATATATATATATATATATATATATATATATATATATATATATATGTATATATATATTAATTTTAGGGTGATTAAAAAAATCGATTTTTTTCTCTGAACGGAAAATTGAAGTATGTTAAGAAAAAGAAAGTTTTGCAAAATTTGAGGGTTGTAAACAATTTTTTCGTTAATGCTCAAACGCCTTCTTCATGTTTTTTTTCTTGATTATCGGAGTATTAATTTTTTTTTATCTCGATACAGAAAATGTTAGTGCGTGTTCCAATGTAAGTCTTGATTTAATTTTTTCTGTGACAATACACAATTTTTATTTAAATATTTTTTTTTACCGCAAAAAATTTGTGTTTGCAGATCAAGAATCAATATATGTAATTCGGTTGTGAAAATTATATCAACCACTTGATGAACAAAAACACGGAGTTTACATCAGTGAACGTCTAACGAGTATGCGTGTTTTTTTGGGAGTAACATGTTGTTTTGGAGTGAGAAAACAAAGTCATACGGATTCGAGAGTTACAAACCGCGGCGCTGTTGACGCTACTGCACCTTTGTTTCTCTGACTGTCCGTGAGTTCTTTTCGCGATTCCTTTGACTGTTTCCAGTAGTTGCTGTATTGAGGTACGTCACAGTACACGTAAAAATAAAAATGTAAAAAACGATTGCGGGTTTGGACGATAGTGAAAGTGCCGAAATTGATCTGATTGGGTCGGAAATCGAAGAATTTGTGGAGCGAAAATGACCCATGAATAGAGGTGCATTGAGTCTATTTCTTTCACCATCATAATACTCTTAAATTTTCTGTTCGAGAGAGTACACAAAACGTTATCGACAAATACCTAATATTTGGAGCAAAACCGGAATGGGAATTTCTCAACCTTGCATCAATTTCAAAAGGTTACAAAAATTACGATTGAAGTGGGCAGCATTGAAGAAAAATTATTCACGGAAAAATCAAACTCAATCGTTCAACGAAAATCTCTTTCAACATAAGTTGGATAAATTATTTGAATTATATTATTATGATGTCTATTGGCGGGGAAAAAAATTGACGAAAAATCGAAAAAATAAATAAAAGTCGTTTGAGCACCACCCAATAAAATGTTTAGACTTCTCAAATTTTGTGTGAATTACTATTTCATAACGTGGTAACATTTTCCGTTGAGTACCGCGGAAAAAAATAATTTTTTTTGACCCACCCAAATATATATATATATATATATATATATATCTTCAGGTACAGGTTGCACATGAAACCGCCTGCCGGCAATAGATGGCGTTACGTACACTCTTTTTTCGAATTAAGGCGTTACCCCACTTGTAGCGCAAAAAAGGCCTTTTTCATGAATTTTTTTAAAGAAAACTACAAAAGTTTTTTAATCGATCAATATACCATCTTAAAGAACACATCTTGAAGAACTTTCAGTAATTTTTTTATTGAAAAATATTACATTGCTTAGTGGCAAATGGCCGTCAATGAAATAATGTTTTTATATACACGGTTTGCGGTGACCAACATTGCGGCGAAGTGGATCATCTGAAAAAAAAAAATGCGGATGGATTTAGTCAAATATAAGTATAAACTAGTCTTTAATCGAAGGATTTTAAAAAATATTCATTTTTCACAAAATGGCGGACAGTCAAAGTTAATGGTTCGATTTTAACGAAAAAAAACGGCCGTTTTTTGGCTATAAAACGGCCATTTTTTCGAGAAAAAAAATCGAACGATTAAAGACTACATTTTTATGTATTAAATAAGCCTGCAAAATTTCAAGAAGATCGGTTCATTAGTGTTCGAGTAATCTTGGTCACCGACTTCAGAAATGCCATTTTGAGAAAAACGCGTTTAAAGTTTCAATTTCAGTTTACACGAAGAAAATATTTTTTTTTGTAAACTTACATAGAGTCATCTATTCCGGGCATTAAAAAAACTGCACTTCAAATTGCACTTCAAAAAAATGCAATAAAAAAAATCGATTTTTTCAAAATCGCAAGTGGGGGGTAACCCCTTAAAGATCGCATCTACAATACGTGTCGCTTTCTTTTTCTACTTTTTGGGTGCTTTTCGAGGTTGTCGTTACTTCTCGCTCTGGGTCTCGCCGAGTCGCGAACAATGCTTCCTTCCTCTTCCCCCCGTTCACCCTCGCTGGAATCCTGTTGAACTCGATTTTACGCGCGCTGTGACGTAACTAAAAGTCGCGCGGAAAAACTTGAGCGATTAATAATGCCGCTTAGAGCTGTCCGCCTCGTTGACTGCTGTGGCCGGTCTTGTGTACGAAAAATACGTTCATATATATATATATATATATATATATATATATATATATATATATATATATATATATATATATATATATATATATATATATATATACACATACATATACATATACATATACATATACATATATACACACACACATATATATGTGTATATATATATATATATATATATATATATATATATATATATATATATATATATATATATATATATGAGTGCCCGTGTGTAGGTGTGTGCCTATCAATATATATACATTTAGGTGGGTATGAGTAAATACACAGAAATAAAAGGCAATGTGTACACAGTGCGTATGGCTGTTTGCTTAAATGCACGCAAAGGGAAAAATTTCGCGGTTCGAGTCACCACTCAAATATATACAGGGTGTCCCATAAAAACGACGTCATACTTGAGGGGGTGCTAGGTTGGATCATGGCTCACTTGAACAGTCGAATTTATTTCAGTAGATCCTGTTCCAGGCTAGCAGCCCCTTAAGGATTTACAGCTACGTAAATTTTTAAAAATATGATTTTTAACCGATTCTCAAAATATAGCATTTCAATAATATCTGAAAATATTTATTTTAAAATCGGTGACCACTATATCGCAAAATTCACTGCACCGATCAACTTAAAATGCTACTTCTTTTACATATCAAGAAGCATTGCTCGAACGAAGGATTTTCTTTTCGATGCGTGGTTTTTTTTATCAATAAAATTATAGCCTCTTTTTTGCATAAAATCGATACTTTCGCTTTGGACGGTGGCCATTCTTTCAAAAATCAATGTTTAATCAAACGCTACGTCCAAGCAATAGACCATTTCATGCAAAAACTGAATGAGTTTGATTTTTTTATTTCGGGTGATTTGTTCCCGAGCAACAGTGGTTTTTCGAACATCGCTCTGCACAAACTATTGTATCGACCACATTTATGAACATTCCTCAATAAAAAAAATGTGAATGATACTTAAACCTCACTCTTTGATGTAAGAAAAAATAATTTGAAAACTGCCTACGTATACGAGAAAAAATTCACAAAAAATCCCGTTTGTTCGGCCACAAGGCAGGTGTGACCCGTGACGTATGACGTGGTATTTTCCGCACACCCTACGTATAGATATGGCAATTCATGCAATGTTGACTGTCAGCCGTTCGGGCTGTTTCGGGGAGGGTCCTCGAAGTCAATGGTCTTCATAATCACCTTTTCCTACAGATATGTGTATGTATATATATATATATATATATATATATATATATATATATATATATATATATATATATATATATATATATATATATATATATATATATATATATATATATATATATATATATATGAGGCGTTCTATACCATTTCGAACGGTCAAAAAGTTGTCCACTCTCAAAAAAATTGAAATTTTGTCAAATTATTTAATTATATAAAAAAAAACAGTGTAATTTTTTTCAAAATTTTTAGATCGCATTTTCTCGAGTTTTTCAAAATTTCGAAAATTTCAAAATACCGTTATATCTCGTGAGCATTTGATTTCGTAGAAAAATGTTTAAGACAAAAAAGTTGCAATTTTACATGTACTTTTAGAAAAAATTTTGTTTTGAATTTTTCGAGTTTAAAAAATGCCCATTTTCACCAAAATTATACAAAATTTTTTTTTTTTTCGGTCGGTATGTCCCTTTTCATTTTTCTCAAAAAATTCCAGAAAATACTCTGAAGTGTGTACAGTAATACCTATTTTTTCAGAGTGGCTCGATTCGTTGTTCCAAAGCTGTGCTTTGTTTTATTATTATGAGATATTTTTTTTAGACAAATCAATTTGTCTATATATATATATATATATATATATATATATATATATATATATATATATATATATATATATATATATATATACACCCACACACACACAACGGTGGGGCAAACCGCGACGTGTAAATACCAACATCAATCGTATAATAAACAGTCATAAGTATGGATTTAACGCTGATCCCAAAGCACACATGCACCAAAGCCACGCTCCCCCACACATACGAATAAACCTACAACGCGATATTTCGAATGATTTACGTGTAAAAATAAATTCTCGCAAACGGACAAGAAATTAACGGGTATGAACGATCGAACGATAAAGTTGTGTCTGGCCCGCACTAACGTTCCACGCAATCGATCGGCAGCTAATTCCAAGCGCACGTCCCGTTGGCGAAAATTAATCGAAAAAAAAACACCCACGCAAATAAACATTAATATCTGTAGGTCCGTAAATTAAAAACTGGCTATCGATAATTGACCAATGAATTTTCGTAATAGTCGGTAGCTGTAGATCGGTTTGTGTTTTTTTTGGCATTTTTTTTCAAGAATGGCGATGGTAACTTTTTAATGTCGTTTTTTTTTGGGCATCGGTGTCGCGGTTTTATCGATTTTATCCGCGTATATCGTTCCCGTAAAATTGAATTACAGTTTGTTCCACACTGGTGCGTAATTCCGCGCGCTATTGCGAGCATACTTCGTTTTTCATGAAATGTTCGTCAACGCGCTTTCGAGCCATCCGCGAAGAAGTACCGGAGCAGCAGGTCGATGAAGCGCACCTGTCGGTGATGGCGTTGTCATATGCCAACGCGCGTTTGTTATACGCGATGTATGTTGCGATCGGAAATGGACGGAAATGGGCTCGCGATTGACGAGACAAATGTATTGTATACATGCATGTGTGTATATATATATATATATATATATATATATATATATATATATATATATATATATATATATATATATATATATATATATATATATATATATATATATATATGAGCAAACATTATCATAAATATCTAAGTGAATGGGAGCCATAAAAATGGAAAATAGCTGGCACATCGGATTTATGAGACAAGGTCGAAAAAAACTGGCTGGCAGGGCAAAATAAGTTTTTATATCGACACATGCGACGTATGTAAATGTACGTATGTCCGAATAAGGGGAGGAGGAGAGAGAGAGAGAAAAAACAATTCACAAAAAATATTATGAATATTTAAATTTGTTGTATTATTATTTGCTGTGAAAATTTATCTATTTGATTATTTATAAATATAGGAACTATATCATCGCTATTCGAAATAAAAATTTATATAAATATATATATATTTATTTATTTTTGTACTATTCTATATTTATTTAATTATTGAAAGATAATCTTTGAACCGGCGACCTTTAAAAAAATATTGATTGATAGTGTAGTCTAATTTAAATGTATTTATATATTAGTTTTTATATACATATTTATAAATATCCAAATTTAAATAGACATATATTTTTATTATTATTTTATTTATTCATATATACACAATTATGTTTAAGCCGGCGACATATTTTTCTAAATATCGATTGGTGGTGTAGTCTAATTTAAATATTTTAAATTATCTAATCAAGGTCTGATATAAAGATTCACATTCGACTACAGTACCAACCAATATTTTGTTTAAAATCATCACCGGCTTAAAAATACATGTGTGTATACAGGGTGTCCCTCTTATTTCTGCCACCCGAGATAACTCGGTAATCATCGACGTCACAAAAAAATGTTCCCGACAAAAGTTGTACGGTGTGAAGGGGGCCATCAAATGCGACCAATTTTTTTTATTTCGGTGCACGCGCTGACGCACGTGAAGGTCACCTCCACTTTTTTAAATGGAATGCTACATTTTTTTCGACCATCTTGTGGAGCACCTCATGCCGCATAAAAACATTCTGGGGTCAATGTCGTTCAAGATCATTCAAGGTCAGTATCGATGACACAAATCTAAATATCTCGGATCACTGCCAAATATTCGGTAGTGATCCGAGATATTTAGATTTGTATTTCATTTTGATATGTGTTCGAAATGACCTTGAACGACATTGACCCCCTAATATTTTTTATCCGGCTTGAGATGTTCCGGAAGAAGGTTGAAAAAAATGTACCCTTGCATTTAAAAAAGTGGAGGTGACTTCCACTGTGCGTCAGCGCCTCCACCGAAATAAAAGAAAAATAGGCCTCATTTGATGGCCCCCTTCACACCGTACAACTTTTGTCTGGAACATTTTTTCGTGACATCGATATTTTTTCGAGTCATTTCGGGTCGTAGAGATAAGAGGGACACCCTGTATAAATAACCATAAAATAATAAACATAACATGCCATAATAGACAACAGTTTGTTTTAAATGTATCTATACATATTTAGAATAGACCAATAGGACCAATAGAATTATCGATTAATATTTTCAAAATCATCAGTTACTATATTTAAAAAATTTCACTTATTTGAAAATAATCATGTCCATGATCTTGATTTTAGAAAGAAATTTTATGAAATGCATTTCTTTCTAAATCGTAAATTTCTATTATTATTACTATCAACATTTCTTTCTATTTTGTAAATGTATGTATTTCTTTCTAAATTTTAAATTTTAGAAAGAAATATATCTTGATTTTAAATAATAAATTTTACAGCATTCATTTTAATTATAATTTTAATACACGCACGCACACGCATACACACATACGTGTATCCAAATGATTCAAAAAATATGTAGATCATAATCAATAAAATTTAAAATCCACCAAAGACTTTGCAGTGCTCGAGGACCCTCAACATGTCTATTTTTCAATGACCACCCTCGAACAGCATATCTATCTACAATTTCACCAGAAAGGACAACTACACCTCAATTTTGAAGTCTGCTCTCAATGATTATTCGTCTCGCAGGTTTGAGCCTACCTCTAACGCAGTTTTTACGCTGATATCCATGAATATTTTTTTTATTAAAGTTTTTACCTCCGTGTGTTCCTGTTGTTGGATTTTAACGCGGCAAACAACCGGCGAAACGTCCTTTACGTTATTCCCTTTAAACGCGGGTTGCGCGCACGATTATTCGCCGCAGTTGGCGATAAATCGCGCAAATAAGAGACCGAACGAAACGAGAAGGGAAAACCCTTCGCGGAGTTAACTCGGAGTGCGAGAAAGTTACGAAAGGGAGGTTCTCTGTGTTCTGGCAGGATACCAACCGACGAATTCGGCGTGAAGATCAAAGACACGTTCTGCCTAATATATACAGGGTGTTAAGAAGGTCGATGCAAGGGGGTGATAGGTCTTAAGGGGGTGATAGGTCTTAAGGGGGTGATAGGTCTTAAGGGGGTGATAGGTCTTAAGGGGGTGATCGGTCTTAAGGGGGCGATCGGTCTGAAGGGGGTGATCGGTCTTAAGGGGGTGATAGGTCTTCAGGGGGCACGGGCGTGATAGGCCTTAAGGGGGGTGATAGGTCATCTCGTGAGGAACATATCTAACTTAGGACACCTTAGTCCAAAGTCTGAGGATTTCGAGTTATCATGGTAAGTATGATTGTTGGAAAATTTTCCAAAATTAGGTACTAACTCGTTCATAATGTTCAAAAAGACAATAACTAGTAACTAAAAACTTATTTGCGTCTTAGCTTAAGGGATAACACGACTCTAGCGGAAGAAAATAAGGCATAAATTTGACAATTTATTTCAGGAGTATGAAAAAAGGAATAGGATTTCTTTTCAGAGGGTTTATTCCACACATATTATTTAATACATTTTTATTTAACACGTATAGAAAATAAATTGTTTGGGTTTTTTAATTCAAAATGGCGGCGACAGGGCCCATCTTGAAAAACGTGATTTTTACAAATAGCTTATTGGGAGGACGGTTTTCTCGTAAAGTATAAGACCTGGAGCAAAAACCAAAAAAAAGCATAATCTATATACTTTTAGCTATGGGACTATGTAGGGATTTTTTAAAACAAATTTAAAAAATGGCTCACTACGAAAGAAATAAATCGTTTTTTTTTTCCCAAAAAATGAGCAGTAAATTGTTTATAAAAAAAATTACATTTAATACAAAAAAAAACGGCAATGTACTCCCATAGAGTATGTAATTGTGAAGCTACTATTAACATTTGAAATCGATCCATGCGAAAGTGTTCGATCAATCCGTCCTCCCAGTTTGAAAAAGTGGTTTCGAGAAAAACCCGTTTAAGGCCGTATATACGCGAAAATTTTTGTTTTTTTTTCATTATTTTTTATTACATTAGCCTGAACGGTTAGGAATATTTTTAATGAGGTAAGAGTGTATTTATAATAGATACCCTGCGGCGCGCCAACTTCAAAGCCATTTTCCCACTATTCACTTTTTTGAACCTTGTGAAAGTTCTGACTCCTGAACGAAGCTTCAGATCGCTTTGAAATTTTTACAACATATTCTTAGTATCATCGCCTATCGTGTGAACCACAGAAATAAAAATTTAATTGACACAAAAAAATATTAAAAATAAAATACCGACAGAAAATTGAGCAAAAAAATTTAAGTTTCGAATTTTTATTATAATACTTTTTTTTATTAATATTATTGGTCCACACTGAAGATACATTCATTGTGCAATTATAAATATGTTCGTTTTTTTTCTTCAGACACCCACATCGATGCCGAGAACTTTCACCATCAACGCGCGCGCAAAAAAAATACATTGCTTTATAATGTTATATCTCCGCCATTTGTTAATATTTCTGATTTTTTTTACATATACTTAACCATGTGCATAAATGATCTGTAAAAAAAATGTTGTCAATATTAGCGTCTTTTTTTTAACCGCGTCTAAAAAAGTACCTTCGAAAATCGGCGAAATCGCGTATATAAGGCCTTAAAGTTGTACGAGGCGCCTGAAAGAAGTCCGAGGCGCAGCGGCAAATGCGATAATTGAACCTTTAAAAAAATGTCCCTACAGGACCAATTGCATGTTGTTTTTATGACCGCAAAGTATTTTTTAAGCAAAAAAAAAACGATTTGTCCAAAATCCTAGAGTGGTGCTATACCTTAATGTGTGTTCAATCGACACACACCAATACAATCATTTGTATCCACAAAACCAATAAAATGGGACGTGTTGAATAATTAAAAACGCGTCAAAAAATAAAAATACCTCTTATGTAGATTATTTTTTTAAAAAATAGCATTAAGGGGTTACCCCCACTTGCGATTTTGAAAAAAATTGATTTTTTTTATTGCATTTTTTTGAAGTGCAATTTGAAGTGCAGTTTTTTTTTTGATGCCCGGAATAGATGACTCTATGTAAGTTTACAAAAAAAAATATTTTCTTCGTGTAAACTGAAATTGAAACTTTAAACGCGTTTTTCTCAAAATGGCATTTCTGAAGTCGGTGACCAAGATTACTCGAACACTAATGAACCGATCTTCTTGAAATTTTGCAGGCTTATTTAATACATAAAAATGTAGTCTTTAATCGTTCGATTTTTTTTTCGAAAAAATGGCCGTTTTATAGCCAAAAAACGGCCGTTTTTTTTTCGTTAAAATCGAACCATTAACTTTGACTGTCCGCCATTTTGTGAAAAATGAATATTTTTTAAAATCCTTCGATTAAAGACTAGTTTATACTTATATTTGACTAAATCCATCCGCATTTTTTTTTCAGATGATCCACTTCGCCGCAATGTTGGTCACCGCAAACCGTGTATTTAAAAACATTATTTCATTGACGGCCATTTGCCGCTAAAAAATGTAATATTTTTCAATAAAAAAATTACTGAAAGTTCTTCAAGATGTGTTCTTTAAGATGGTATATTGATCGATTAAAAAAGTTTTGTAGTTTTCTTTAAAAAAATTCATGAAAAAGGCCTTTTTTGCGCTACAAGTGGGGGTAACGCCTTAACATAAGAGGTAAACGAGTTAGTACGTAATTTTGAGAAATTTTCCAAAAATGATACTTACCATGATCATTTGAAATCCTTAGACTTTGGACTAAGGTAACTTAGGCTAGATATGTTCCAAACGAGGTGACCTGTCACCCCCTTAAGGCTTTGCATCGACCTGCCTGATACCTTGTATATAAACACACACTACTATATATGTATATATATGTGTGTATATGCATACACATGTATTTGAGCTTGAATCAACACTCGCCACGAGGACGTCAGCACTTTTTAGTTTCGATTCTTTACTGTTCGGACGGACAACGGATCTAAATTATGCGTAGTTTTTTTTTCAGCGAGGGTGCCTGTGGAAGTGGAATTTAAAAGTAGTACGAAAAACAACACGAGGCATAGAAAGTGAACAGTAAAAAGATGAAGTTGAAAAATAGAAGAACAGTTGGTTTATTTTTTTAAAGGAAAAAAAAGATGTCCATGTATACCGGGTGTCCCATTTCAATCTTACACCTGATTCATCTCGAAAAATACTGTTCCGATCAAGTTTTTCCGTAAGTATTCACTGACAAGACAGAAAAAGGAGAATCAATCGATGAATTTCTTCGATCGATTGTTTATGACCCACATATCACAGAAAAAACATAAACTAGGTACGAAAAAGTAACTTCAGTCCAAAAAGAAAAAAAAAGATATATAAATGCACACATCCCGGTTTTTACCTTTCAAACACATTCCATAGTTTCTTTCACTGACAAAAGAAAAAGCCGAATCAACCTGAATTTCGAAAAAATTGACTGATTCTCCTGTTTCTTTTTCTGCAGTAAAAGGAACGATAAAAAGTTTTTTTTTAAGTAACATTTTTATGTTACTTAAATATATAACGTAGAAAAAAATAGAGTACGATAAAGTTAGTCCGGTCTAAAAACTAAGAACTAATTTTTTAGACCAAACTAACTTATTCATACTCTATTTTTTTCCCCACCATATATATATATATATATATATATATATATATATATATCAATAAATACTCTTTCGAACAAATTGATAGATTGATTCTACTTTTTCTTTCTTGTCATTGAATAATCGATCGCTAAGATTGCGTCAAATATTTAATCGTTCGAATGATGATGCCGAGTGAATCGTAAATATTGTATCGTTGAATAATCAATCCGAGTTTCGAAGTTTGTCAAACACTATTTGCATAGAGGCGTGGGCGCGCGTGTGTGCTCTGTATACTATTTGTGCTTGAATCCGTTGATCGCCAGATTTTCGACAATTTTCGAGGTGTTTCCCGCTTTTACGTGTATATGTACATATATACGGATACGTATACAGGGTGTCCCAGAACAGGTAGTCTCGGAAATGGGGGGTTAGGGGTGAAATTCTGAGTCGATTGATATAAGTATGTTGGGTCTAAGATCAACCCGTGAATTGTTATTAATTTTGTCCCAGAACTGTATATGTATACAGGGTGTTCCAGAAATGTATATGTATACAGGGTGTCCCAGAACTGATGGTAGTCCCTGAAATGGGGGGTTGGCGGTGAAATCCTGAGTCGATCGATACAAGTATGTATGGGTCTCAGATCAACCCCTGAATTGTTATTAATTTTTAAAGGCGGGCGCACCTGATTGGCTTGCCTTTAAAAATTACTAACAATTCAGGGGTTGATCCGAGACCCATACATACTTATATCGATCGACTCAGGATTTCGCCCCCAACCCCCCATTTCAGGGACTTCCATCAGTTCGGGGACACCCTGTATAACGAACACACGGTGGAAAAGTGTAAATGCAGTGGCGCGCTCCAGCGTAGCTCGCATCGACGTCGCGACATCGACACGTTCCACACGAGCGTGTAGGACGTGATCGTGGTCGTAAAATTTACGAGCGATTTGCAGAAGCCGCGAGTTTAAAATTGCATTCGAAAAGCTTGAGGTGAGAATGGAGGCGCGCGGGACGAGTCACGACGAGACGGCGGAGGAGAAATAAGGAACGAGAGGAAAAGACGAACGGGAGAATAGGTGACAGTTGGATTATCGATGTCGCGAAGGATTTTACGGGGATGTTCAGTGTTAAATTAATCGGAGGATTCAATGTGAGAGCGAAGTTGTTGATATTTAATATTGATTATTAATATTAGAACGAAATTATCAGGATTATCGGAGGATATATAATAAGGGTCCAAGGAAGATGCCGCCTTCGGGGATTCAATGTGGGTGCGAAATTATTGATATTTAATATTGATTATTAATGTTGGAACGGAATTATAAGGAGTACTGGAGGATATAATTATAATGAGCCTCAAAAGGAACATCACGCTTTCGATTTTTTTTTAAACTCAGGTATGTGATGAAGCATTGAAAACTATTCGACACGTTTTTTTTAATCTACGGAAAAACGGTTTTAAGGGTGGAAACCACCCCGTGAAAAAACGCATGTCACCCCTCAATGTAATTTTTATTAAATACTTCTATAGTCGATTTTTCATCTCTTTGCATTAGAAGAATTTTGGTTTTCGTTTAAGGCGTAACCCCCACTTGTAGCGCAAAAAAAGGCC
This sequence comes from Ophion slaviceki, assembly GCA_944452715.1. Classification (NCBI taxonomy): domain Eukaryota; kingdom Metazoa; phylum Arthropoda; class Insecta; order Hymenoptera; family Ichneumonidae; genus Ophion; species Ophion slaviceki. The sequence goes on from OX101791.1 coordinate 37,381,814, forward strand.
TTTTTCATGAATTTTTTTACAGAAAACTACAAACTTTTTAATCGATCAATATACCATCTTAAAGAACACATCTTGAAGAACTTTCAGTAATTTTTTTATTGAAAAATATTACATTGTTTAGTGGCAAATGGCCGTCAATGAAATAATGTTTTTATATACACGGTTTGCGGTGACCAACATTGCGGTGAAGTGGATCATCTGAAAAAAAATGCGGATGGATTTAGTCAAATATAAGTATAAACTAGTCTTTAATCGAAGGATTTTAAAAAATATTCATTTTTCACAAAATGGCGGACAGTCAAAGTTAATGGTTCGATTTTAACGAAAAAAAACGCCCGTTTTTTGGCTATAAAACGGCCATTTTTTTTTCGAAAAAAAAAATCGAACGATTAAAGACTACATTTTTATGTATTGAATAAGCCTGCAAAATTTCAAGAAGATCGGTTCATTAGTGTTCGAATAATCTTGGTCACCGACTTCAGAAATGCTATTTTGAGAAAAACGCATTTAAAGTTTCAATTTCAGTTTACACGAGGAAAATATTTTTTTTTGTAAACTTACATAGAGTCATCTATTCCGGGCATCCAAAAAAAAACTGCACTTCAAATTGCACTTCAAAAAAATGCAATAAAAAAAATCAATTTTTTCAAAATCGCAAGTGGGGGTAACCCCTTAATTCGGATCGGTGGACTGCTTGTGCGTGAAACTGCAATATCACCCCGTGACACGCCTTTCTTTGAGGGATGGTTTCTCCTCTTGAAACCGTTTTCCGCCGATTAATAAAAATACGTGTCCAATCGTTTTCGATGCTTTATCACATATATGAGTTTCAACAAAATCCACCTGCCATTAACAACCCTTCGCTTGGTTTTCGTTGAAAAAAATCGGGGATACACTTTGCGCATTTCTTAATATTTCTGCATAATTGAAATTCGCAAAGTATAAAATCGAATTGTTGTAAAAAATATTGGAAACGTTCAAATTTGGTAAAGTGAGCATTTCAAATTCGTCCGGGTCAAAATGACCCAGTGTGTCAACGCAAGGTTAAGCGATGTCCCTTGTCAGAAAACATTGAGGGCATTCGTTCTTAACAAGGTTATCCCATTTTTTGCTTTGCTTTCGAAAAGTTTCATGCACCAAAAAAGTAATGAAGTTCAAGGGACTGTGCAAGCTTGGGGACCAAAAAACAAGTCGATGTTCAATATTTTTTTCTGATCAGAGTATTGGGTTGCCGAGGTTGAGATTTTGCAGGCAATTCATACACGCTCCTGCCAAGTTTGAGTTTTTTTGGTGAAAAAATTGATAAACGGCGAAGTTATTATTGTTTAAGCAATTTCCCGCCGTTGCAGCATGGCCAATCGAGGCAAGTGCTTCTGGCAACTAGGGTTGTTTGGAAATGAAAATAAAACATTTACTTTTAGTACAACAATGAGATTTTGGTATCATCGGATCATTTTTTAAAAATTTGGAAATTACACAAATTTCAAACTGTAGACAAAAGTTCCATTTTCGACTAATAAAACTACTTCAATTATTAATTATTAACAAGTCGATAAACGTATGAAAAAAAGAACCATTTGATAGAAAATGTTATAAACTACGCTCTGTCAGAATTTAAAGTGAATCGGACTCCTAGATCTTGAGATACGACTTACACCGGTTCATGAAACAGTTTCGCGAAAAAAAAAGTAAAAAGGGTGAATCGCAGGAGTAATTCGCCATAGCACAGTGGCCCTCTGACCCCCCACAAAAATCGTTATATCTCGCTCAATTTTTGCAATTTTTACAAAAATTTTGTTGCCAATTAAAGTTGACATCCATGGCTATAAAACTATCTAATAAAAAATAGTATTTCAGAAATGACAAACTAATGCAAACCCCTTTTGGGGGGGGGGGGCTTTTTGCAATCATGTAGAAAATGTATTCGTATAAACCCTAGAATCCACGCCTAAAAATACCAAAGCGAAACCGCAAAAGCTAACATGAATCGTCTTTGCATGGATGGTCTTTCATTCTTTGAAGCTGCGCATTCCCAGGCGTCTTTATACTCCAGATTTTTATGTGTTTCTTATTCTCATCTCACTATACCACTGTCACACTTTCATCATCTTACTATGCACATGTGTGTGTATATATATATATATATATATATATATATATATATATATATGTGTGTGTGTGTGTGTGTGTGTGTGTGTGTGTGTGTATATACAGGGTGTTTCGCGCATGGATCGACGCATTTTTTGGGGATTGCGGGAGGGGGTAATTTGCTAATTTTTTCACCCCTAGACCCTATGTCCTGAGTGTCACAGCAATTGGGATATGATTTTTTTTCGTTTTGTCCGTACACTTCAGTAGACTTCCGTAGAGTCGACTTCAGTAGACTCACATTTCGGTAGACTTTGGAAGCTTATAAGTCATTTTCTTGAAACCAATTGTATCAAATAATGATTTATTTATAATAAACATACAATTCAGAATACGACAAAAGTTATTTCGTGCTATTACAACCACAAACAAAAAAGTTACGATGATTTAAACGCAAAATTTCGGGTAATTACAAAAAACGAAAAAAAAAAGATATCTTGATTGTCATGACACTAAGGAAAGAAAAGGTGAAAAGAGAAGCAAATGACCCTCCCAATCCTCCAAAAAAATGTGTCGGTCCATGTGCGAAACACCCTGTATATATATATATATATATATATATATATATACACACATACATATATATATATATATATATATATATATATATATATATATATATATATATATATACAGGGTGAGGCACATAAAGTGTTACAGACCAATAGCACTCAAACTATTGCTCATATCCAAAAATGGTTCAGACAAAAGTTAAAGTGTTCAAGAAGGCCGTCATACTTGGACAGCCCTATTTTTTTTATTAGTGGAGGCACTGAAGCTACGTCAAGGTCAACTCCACTTTTTTAAATGGAATGGTACATTTTTTTTCAATTTCGCCATTTTGTGGAGCACCTCAAGCCGCGTAAAAACATTAGGGGTGAAAGTCGTACAAGGTCACCTATTAAAATGAAACACAAAAGTAAATATCTCGGATCGCAACCAAATATTTAATAGTGATCCAAGATATTTAGATTTGTATCATCGATACTGACCTTGGATGACGTTGAACGACTTTGACCACCTAATGTTTTTTTATGCGGCTTGAGGTGCTCCACAAGGTGGTTGAAAAAAATGTACCATTCCATTTAAAAAAAGGAGTTGACCTTGACGTAGCTTCAGCGCCTCCACCGATAAAAAAAATAGGTTCGTCCAGTATGACGGCCTTCTCGAACACTGAATCTTTTGTCTCAAATACTTTTGGATATGATCAATAGTTTGAGTGCTATTGCTCTGTAACACTATGTGCCTCACCCTGTGTGTGTGTGTGTGTATATATATATATATATATATATATATATATATATATATATATATATATATATATATATATATATATACAGGAGGTATATATAAAGGAGGTAAAGAGAGAGAGAAAGGGAGAAAGTTCATATGACCGGGTAAAAAGATTCTTCCATGCAGTCAATTGCGAGCTATTCCAATACACACACACACCCACGCACACAGAAGACTCAAGGACGAAGAAAGGCGAGCGCACAGTAAAACGCGTTTCGTTTTAATACACTCCTCGCATATATTTTTCTTCCAATTTCTACCCAGCCCTTTTCCGCTGCCGTAATGGTATTACGATGCCTCTATATATTTTTCATCTCCTGCCGCGTCTTCTTTCCTCATAGGTTTTAGCGAATCGCAGTGCACGTCACTCACAATCAGAGCGGAGAAATAAAATGCCACTCGGTGGGAAAAAGTAATGGTAAAATTGGCTGTCGCGTGTACAAAGGTAAGGAGTCCTTGGCGAGACGCTCTCGATCGTATCGTGCTTGCATTCGTTGCGTAGACGTCGCTGACACGGATGAACACCGACAAGGGCGATCCTTCTCTATAAGGGTTACTTAGAAAATTATTTTTCAGAAATTTCAATTGGAAAATTATATTTAAGAAATTCTGTTTGTGATGTATATTTAAGAAACTTTGATTGAGAAATCAAATTTAAAAAAAATTGATTGGCAAATTGTATTTAAAAAATGTTGATTGAGAAATTATGTTTGAGACATTTTAATTGAGAAATTGTAAGCGGTCTTCTCACTCAAGACGCTAAAAAAGGCTATTTTCATGAATTTTTTTGATAGGTTTATATTATAGATATTGATATAATTGTTATTACGCATAATAAATACACTTTCGAAATACATTTTAAAAAATTTTTGGTATTTATGTAACCCAAACCAATTTTAAACGCGTTTTTCTCGAAGCAACGTTTTTTGACGGCTTGTTGATAAAATCTTCGAAACTCTTAAACCGATCTTTATGACATTTTAACCACATATTCTTTACAACTATAGCTATAGCGCATATCAAGGATTTTTTTAAATTTCGATGTTTACAATTTTTTTTGCAAAAACCGGTGAAAAAAAAACACGTTTTTTTGTTTTTTTTTCCAAAAACGTCCGCCATTTTGTTATTTTCACATATATCAGAAATCGTATGACATGCGTTATAGCCATTAACATACTCAATCTAAAACCGTTTGATTTTTTTGTTTCGGATAATCCATCTCCGAGATTTCATCAACAGTGCAGACCTACGATTTTTTAGGACTTTTTTTTAACTACCATTTCCGTCTCTAAATAGTGACAAATAAATAATTTTTTTGAAATGTATTTTGAAAGTGTATTTATAAAGAGTAACAACTTTTATATCAAAATCTATAATATAAACCTATTCAAAAAAATGCATGAAAATAGCCTTTTTTAGCGTCTAAAGTGAGAAAACCTAGTAATGGAGAAATTATATGTAAAAAATTTTAATTGCCAAATCCTATTAAAAACATTTTAATTGAGCATTTATATCAAAGCAATTTCAATTGACAAGTTATAATTAAGATATTCTAGTTAAGAGATAATATTGCATTATCTTAATTTACTTCTCATTATAATCATATATTAATCTACTATTTTATATATGAATTACGTTTAAATTTATTTAATTTATGTTCATCAGAAAATTACATTTAAAAAATTCTAATTTTGATTGTATATAAAGAATTTCCGAGCGATGGCTGTAATTGTCTTTGTACCCTAGTGTTAGAGCCGAGGGTCTTAAATTTCATATGTGAAGAAGATTTTGCAAAAATTAAAAAAATTGACCACTTCATAAAGCTTTTGGTGAAGGGTGTCTGATCTCAAAATCCTTTCGTCCGAGTCGCTTTAAATTCAGACAGAACATACTTTATAACATTATCTATCGTATGACCATCTGATTTTATCATATGTTTATCCACTTATCAATAAAAAACAATTTAATATTTTTTTTTTGAAAAAACTTTTTTACACCTCTTCATTTTCGTAACTTTCAAAAAGTCTCCGAAACATTCTGTCACGTGAAGCTTTTGCCATCACACTGAGTACATTTTCCCAAAGCATGGAGTGCCACATTCCGGTAGCATTGTGTCTCGCCCTTGTGGTGAATATTGGTTGAGAGTGCGGTCCTTATTCACAAAGCCCTTTCGATCCTTTCCCGCCCCAGTGGTGTCCCGTCCAATTTCGTGGTCGACTCGAGCCGGCACCACGTCCGGAAGTGCGACGAGCCGGCCCTCCCCTATCGCCATCTCGATAAGGTGCGGCGGCACGCTCTCCAATGACGTCTGTTGGACCAAACGCGGCACCCTTTTGCCACCATCTGTGGTGGAGACGGTTCCTAGCCGGAGATTTTTGGAACCGGTCATAGACGGGGTAAATAGCAGGGTTTAGGGTTTGGGGGGGGGGGTTAATGGTAACGACGTGCGTTGTGTGGCAGGCTGTCAACATTGGGAAGAACAACGCACACGGGGACCAGGGTGCCCACGTGTGTGTGCTCCGTTGTGGTGACCGCTCTACAAAGGACGAACCGCCGCCATTTATTGTCCCTATTATCCCACTGCTGACCTCTACGACCTCACTTTACCCGGGGAGGACCTCACGCCGTAACACATCTACCATTTTATCCAACCGAACCCTTCGTGTTCTCGTTATTCCCTTTCAACGTCCGACCCTACCGCGTTCCGAGTGGCTCATCTCCTTCTTCTTGTATGTGCGGCCATTTGTGACCCTGAGAGCCTTCTTGGGTTCTTTGGTGCTGTGAGCTTCTTAGCGATCTCTTTGGAGGTTGATTGATTGGCGTCCCATTATAAGGCTTGGCGCATACCTTTGGGCAAAATCGACACGTGCAAGGGTGTGGAGTAAAAAATGTAAGAATAAATAATCATTTTTTCATCTTGGGGAATTGTTCTGGAAAATGTTAGATTATAATTTTTAAATACCCAGATAGATTCATCCCAGATAGACCGATGTGCCTCATATTGGCATCATACGTACATCTTTTCTGCAGCATAGAAAGTCTCACAACTGTGTATCCCTTATAGGAGCTCCCCCTGAAGTCATACTGTCATCACATATGATTGACAATAACACATCCAAATGAAGCAAAGTTGTTCTCACGCGAATAAGCATGCAGTGAATTCACCAGACCAGCAAAATCGGCTCACGAATATATAACAATACGTGCCTAAACTTTCTTTGTGTCTTTGCCTATTTGCATCATTCTTGATTTTTATGCATATCGCCGTCATGTTGCGCTCATGGGATGTATCACTGAGAAATATGCATATCGCGGGCATATTGCGCTAATCGAATGGATCACTGAAAACATGCGTATCGCCGTCATGAAATGTATCACTGAGAAATATACATATCGCCGTCATATGATGTATCACTGAGAAACACGCACATCGCCGTCATGTTGCGCTCATAGGATGCATCACTGAAAAATATGCATATCGCGGGCACAGTGCGCTAATCGAATGTATCACTGAAAACATGCGTATCGCCGTCATGAAACGTATCACTGAGAAATATGCATATCGCGGGCATATTGCGCTCATGTAATATATCACTGAAAACATGCATCTCGCCATCATGGAATGTATCACTGAGAAACATGCATATCGCCATCACATTGTGCTCGTAGAATGTATCACTGACAAATATACATATCGCCGTCATAGGATGTATCACTGAGAAATATGCATATCGCCGTCATATTGCGCTTATCGAATGTATCACTAAAAACATGCGTATCGCCGTCATGGAATGTATCACTGAGAAACATGCATATCACCATCATAATGTGCTCGTGGGATGTATCACTGAGAAATATGCATATCGCGGACATATTGCGCTCATCGAATGTATCACTGAAAACATGCATATCGGCATCACATTGTGCTCGTGGGATGTATCACTGACAAATATACATATCACCGTTGTATTGCGCTCATCGAATGTATCACTTAGAAACATGTATATCGCCGTCATATTGCGCTCATGGGATGTATCACTGAGAAAAATGCATATCAACGTCATTTTGCGCTCATCGAATGTATCACTGAAAACATGCATATCGGCATCACATTGTGCTCGTGGGATGTATCACTGACAAATATACACATCACCGTCGTATTGCGCTCATAGAATGTACCACTTAGAAAAATCCATATCGCCGTCATAAGATGAATCACTGAGAAACACGCATATCGCCGTCATATTGCGCTCATGGGATGTATCACTGAGAAGTATGCATATCGCCGTCATATTGCGCTCATCGAATGTATCACTGAGAAACATGCATATCGCCATCATAATGTGCTCGTGGGATGTATCACTGACAAATATTCACATCGCCGTCATATTGCGCTCATCGAATGTATCACTTAGAAACATACATATCGCCGTCATAGGATGTATCACTGAGAAACACGCATATCGCCGTTATGTTCCGCCCATCGAATGTATCACTGACAAACATGCATATCGCCGTCATATTGCTTGCATGGCATGTCTACTACCAGTGCTGACCCAGTGAATTCATCAACACAAGTCATTGCATGACTTTCATATGATGTAAAATTTGCAGATATCAATCTGCAAATTGCGGACACTTGAGCACAGTGATGTGAGTTTGACGTGCTCCAAACGTACGATGCATTCGTAAACGATATATTGAGATGAAAAGTTTTTATACATTCACGATGCTAAATGGGTTCACGGCTTTGCATCACATGTAGTCAAAATGCTGTAAAATTTGCTTTATCAATTGTACGCACGGCGTGATGATCATGACTGTCTATCTGGGATGTAGCTCATATTGGCATCATATGAATATCTTCTGTGAGGCATAGAAGATCACTTAGCCATGTGTCCCTTATGAGTTCTCGCCTTCAAGTCATATTTGCATCACATGATGATTCACAATAAGAAATCCATATGAAGCAAAGTTGTTCTCACGCGAGTATGCATGCAGTGAATTCCTCAGCACTAGCAACATCGCCTCACAAATGTACAACAATAAGTGAGAGCATTTGGGGCTCAAGTGCGTGTTACGGCGTGAAGAAATTGTAGTGCTCCTATGGAGATCATATTGGCGGCATGGCGTGACGTAACTACGTTATGCTCATATGCAGCTAATATGGGTGTCACGGCGTAAAAAATAAAAAAAAATTCGAATAAAAAACATCTGATAGTATTTTTCGTTTCCATATGCTTTATTTATGTTCTTGCCTACATAATAATTGGATTAAACATATCCTGCCTCGTTAAAGTTTTACCTATCCTGGGGATTTGATCCCCAGGCGATCGGATTTAATTATTTTTAATAATTAAATTCCAAATTTAATCATAATTAAATTTTTAATTTATTTCAAACTGTTTATTTCGGCCCTTTTAAATGTCCCCCATGTCGCATTGGTGGCTTATCTCATTTTTTCCGTTATATTTTGTATGTGTTTTTGGAAGCTGTTTCCTGTAAAGAAAAAATACTCCCCGATAACGGTATTGCATTGCTATTTTTAATTCTTGGTTATTGTATTTCCATTTCTGATTTTTCTCGTTCCACCCCCCCTTTTTGAATCTTACAATTTTTGTCTTTTTAATGTTTACCGTTAGTTTAAAAAATAATTAAAAAAACATTATTCAAATTAAATTTAAAGTACTTAATTTTTCTATTAAAATATTAATAATTACCGTTTGCAAAATCGTCGAGTCTCGTGTCGGATATTTTTTTCGTGTTCTGGCATTGCCGTATTTTCAACGGGAACTCTGATAAAATTCATTCCCACGTGTCATAGTCGAAAAAACGCGAGACGGAAATCTATATCGCGCGTCGGTTCACTTTGGCACGACGCACGAACCAAGAAAAATATAACCTTTGGCAAAAACGGTCCGCACTTATTTACCAAGTTATAACGGCAAAAGTTTCGCGACCTGTTATACATCTCTCTCTCCCTCCCTCTCTCTCTCTCTCTCTCTCTCTGTCTTTCCCTCTCTCTCCCTCCCTCTCACTCTCCCTCTCTCAAGATAAACAGAGAAAGAGAGAGAGAAGAAAGTCGATCCGATACACTTGAACTTCTTCACACGTCACGCACAATCGGACGAGGGTGGAGTTTATTAAACGGACAAAAACTTGTATCGCCCTAATCAAGTACCTGATCGATTTATCTCTCGAGATTGCTCGTCCTGCCGATCAGTTGCAATGTTTTCTTAAAGTTGGAGACACCCTCAAATAGGGACTGGAGAACGATGGATAGACAATTCTTGACTATCAAACGACCTTGCAATAATTTGTAGTAAAAATATGAGTTTTTCAAATATTGTAAGTGAATGAAAATGATTTTAAATTCATATTAGATAAATTTTTTTAATACTCTGACTTAGTAAATCGATTCGAGCCAACAACTGGAAGTGATTCGCCTGACTTGTCTTTTGTCCAGTTAGAATTGTGTAATACTGTACAATGTATACTTTATTCATTTACAATCAATTACATGTGATTATTATAGTTGTTTTAAAAAAAAATTATATAAAATTAGAAAATGTTAAATTATTCTATTTAAAAAATAATTTGAAATATAATATTTCATTAAAAACATATTATCGAATAAATTAAAAATAAATGAATAATAAAATAAATTACACCAAGTAATAAATAACAATTATTTGAGTAACATGGAAAGTATTGAACTTTTTTAGAAACGTATTCAAATTTCTTTATAATTTTGTATGGAATTTCATACAACATCTTAAATAATCCTCACATAATCTATTTAATAATACTATATGAATAATCTAACATATATATATATATATACAGTAGCGTGCAAAAGTTTCGGGCTACCCTATTTTTCGTGGATATTGCATATAAATACGATGGTACGGGAAATACAAACGAGTGATGACACTTATAATTGGCGTCGAGATGCTTAATATTAAAAAAAAATGTGGTATAAACAGTAATATCACTCTTCAACAATTAATTATCCAACAGTTTTTATTTAATGACTGTGCAAAAGTATTGGGCCATATACTATTGCGTATGAAAACAAAACATTATAAAAATTACAAAACATGGTTTAGTTTTCTCTCTAGAGTCAATACTTCGTTGCCATGCCCTTAGCAGCGATTACAGCAGCACATCGTCGGGGTATAGACGCAATTAACTTCGAGATGCGATCTTGAAATGCGATCTTCGAAATACGTCTTACGTATTTGCGCCCGTCACTTCGGAATAATTGAAATTTGGATTCGTCGGAAAAAAGAACTTTCCGCCAATTCGATTCTGTCCAATGTTGATATTTTTTGGCGAAATTCAAGCTAGCCTCCTTATTCTTTGTGCTAATGAGTGGTTTCTTTACACCGACGCGCCCAATCAATCCCACAGCCTTCAGACGTCGGGATACCGTACTCCGACTGATATCAGCAAGATTTTCACTGCGTAATTCTCGCGAAATTATTGCTGCAATTTTTCGCGGCTCTATGACGCACTTTCTTTTAATGATTTTGTCCACTTGTTTTGAAGTTTGTCGTGGTCTACCGCTTCGACTTTTAGTACACAACGAATTTTTTAATTTATATTTCGCAATAATACGGTTTACTGTGCTTTTCCAAATAGATAGAGTATTTGCAATATCACGAGAACTCTTTTCTTTTTCAAATAGTTCTAACACAACTTCGCTGACCTCAATTTTTGTGTGTTTCGCCATTGCGGCAGAAATAGAACTCATGTTTTCATGGTTCTTTATGTTTCGAACTAACGCGAAAGAAAGCGCGGAAGAAAACGTAAACAAACCGTGTGGCTGGAGAAGGCAAGACAGCGGCCCAATATTTCTGCACACTGACCGAACGCGTTCGACGCTGTACACAAACCATACACTATACAAACAAAATAGTATACCACGCTGTTATGCATGTCATAGCTCCCGCAAATATTTGAAATGATGGAGAGGTTCAGGCATTAAATGTTTTATGGAATAACTGAGAAAAAAGGTTGGCCCGAAACTTTTCACGCCACTGTATATATATATATATATATATATATATATATATATATATATATATATATATATATATATATATATATATATATTAGGGTGGCCGTTATTTTGGCTTCGGTAAAAAAAATTTTAACGTTTAGCAAAAAAACTAATCAAGATATGAAAAAAAAAATCTGTGTAAAATTTAGACGCGCTGGGATAAGGAGAACACGTGCCACCGTGCAGTTTAATTTTCAAAAATACATGCATTTTTTTAATGGCTGCACTGAAATATTTATTAGTCTCATAATATTAATTAAAAAATCTGGAATTGGGTACATTGGTTATACATATTAAGAGTTACAAAATATATTACTTACCGATTTTTTTCCATCAATCACGTACAGCAAATTCGTACCTTTACATGAAATATTACATAAGTAATAGCAGTCCATCTATGAAATGATTGAAGTAGAGTACATTTGTTTACGTTCGGAATTTTTTATTGATATTCGGCGACAACTTGAAGAACAAATTGTATTTGACTAATTTTTTTAATCAATTGCGCGCCCATTTGATAACTCTCGTTCGAGTCCCAAACAGATACATCGGTGTCGAGAAAAGTACAATGAATTTTAAATCGTTCAAAAAACGCCATAGATTCGGGACTAATAAAGAAATCAAAGTCCTTTTTACGAGCAGAAAATAAAGTCTGACTGGAAACCTGATACCGTTTGGAACCACATCGTAAAATCGTAATAAATTTACAGAAACGTAAAGATTTCACGTGTTATATTTTTTTTGTATGTCCAACAATGGCACACCAACTCGGTCGGTAAAAATGAGCGGACGAAGCGCCACGACCAAATTTCGAACTATTTGTCTGCACTATATTTTGTATTATCGCCACTACAGTTTGAAAATCTTCTCGCAGGCTCAAGAAAAAAAATATCATTTTGAAGCATTCAATACACGATTATTATATTATTATTTGCATAAAAAATCCGCTCCGATAATTAATTCACTGCTCCGATTTCCCGCCACAATGTGACCAAACCGCTACGTCCGTTTTCAAATTTTCTATTAATTTTTCAATCTACTCCCGACTGTACATAATTGACGGAAAAAAATCAGTAAATAATATATTTTGCACCTCTTAATATGTACAATCAATATACCCAATTCCAGATTTTTCAATTAATATTATGAGACTAATGAATATTTTAGTGCGGACATTGAAAAAATGCATATATTTTTGAAAATTAAACTGCTCGGTAGCACGTGTTCTCCGTATCCCAGCGCGTCCAAATTTTACACAGATTTCTTTTTCATATCTTGATGAGTTTTTTTGCTAGACGTTAACATTTTTTTACCTAATATATATATATATATATATATATATATATATATATATATATATATATATAATAAACAACCTAACACATAGTTATTTAATAATAACAATTTATTCAACACTAATTAAAAACTATAACTATTCTATACTCATCTGTCTTAGCTGCCAATGTCCTGGAAAATTAAACTTTGCTCTATTGGGAAGTCTTTTGCGCTTCTTAAAAACCCTGGGACGAATAAAAAAGTGGACTTAGTTTGGGTTCTTCGTTGATGACAATTATCCTGGGACAGAGTTCCAGTCCTCGTCGATGGAATCCTCCGGAGCGAAGAAACGACTAAAAAAGGATTGAGGAGGAGCTATACGAATCCTTTATGCTGTTGCTGATCACCTCGTTTACGCGAGTACACGACACACCTATTCATTGTTATCCGTTCGTTGCCAATGTAATTTGGGTGATCACGAGTAAAGACGTGCACGAGGTGTGTGTGTGTGTGAGTGTGCGGTCTCGGCGAATAATTTATTACCCCTAAATTCGGGAACATCGTCGCCCGTGTGTTATACGTACAAAGTTTCCCGTGGCTGAGAGCAGTCTCGAAACCGTTCGGATCCCTGTTGGCGAAGAGCTCCGGCATGAGGCGTCTCATCGTGTAGTACACGTCTAGCTCCGTTTAGCCCGCGACCAGACTCAGCCTCGTGCTTAGCAGGCAGTAATCTAATTTTCCGCCCGGCACATCTGCGAAGTCAGGTACGAGTTCGCTTGTCTTTTTTTCTGACACGCGTCCGGTTACGCTTGTATCATTGTTGTTATTTCTAATGTTCCTTCATGTGCACTTGTGGGCTTCAAGTATACCTTGAAACACGTCATCCCTTTTGGATTAGACGTCGCACTTCGCTGCTTCCGATGCTGTCGGTCCTGTTATCATTTTTATGTAATTAGACAAAACAAGAACAACACGAGTATCAGTAGAAATTTTCATCACCTGCGATGTTTTTTCTATTTTTCGACCAATTTTCTACACGGTTTTTTGCCAACACGTTTTTGCCAACATGTTTTTGACAACACGTTTTTGCCAACACGTTTTTGACAACACGTTTTTGCCAAAACGTTTTTGACAGCACGTTTTTAACAACAGGTTATTGCCGACATGTTTTTTTGACAACGCGTTATTGGCCAACACGTTTTTCTCAGCACTTATTGTTTAACCCACGCGCACATGCAACAATAAACAACAACATTAACTCGTCACCGAGAAGACCATATGCTCCGAAAAAATATACTTTCTAAATACGTATGAGGCATTCCTCGTCACTTCAGCGAGAAAAAAAATCTACAAATAATTTTGAAAAATCCAGTTACTTTGATGAAAAATATTCACCGAATGTCGAAATTTTTTCAATATTTCTGACGTTTTGTCTCGTTTTTTACCATTTCCTAATACTTTTCCATTTAAATGGCTGTATCTTTGGCAGGATTTGACGTATTTACATTCGTAAAAATAAAAAAATGTGCGTCTTTTCCTAGCCTTCCAGAAAAAAATTAATTTATATTTTATTGAGCAAGTCCGTTTCAGGGCAAAATATGCAAAAATATTTTTTATCTCAAGGAAAGACACTCGTTATTTTATTTTTAAGAATTTCCCGGAATTGTGAATACGAAAAACGGATTTTTGGTATTTTTTATATTATGGGATTCCTAAACACCGTGAAGTAACAGCTATTTTTATTAAATTTTTTAAAAATTAATATTCGATTGAAGAGTGTGGAGCACTCGCTGCATGTTTACCCGGCTTTTGAAATACATATGACATATATATCCTATGTATTGGAGCCTTGGAGTGCTCCACACTCTTCAATCGAATATTAATAAAAAAAATTTTTAAAATAAAAATAGCTGTTACTTCACGGTGTTTAGGAATCCCATAATATAAAAAATACCAAAAATCCGTTTTTTGTATTCAGAATTCGGGGAAATTAAAAAAAATAAAAAACGAGTGTTTCCTTGAGAGAAATAAAATTTTTGCATAATTTGCCCTGAAACGGACGTTCGACTTGCTCAATAAAATCTAAATTAATTTTTTTCTGGAAGGTTAGGAAAAGACGCACATTTTCGTTTTTTTACGGATGTCATATACGACAAATCCTGCCAAAGGTACAGCCATTTGAATGGAAAAATGTTAAAAAATGGTAATCAACGAGAAAAGACGTCAGAAATTTTTAAATAATTTCGACACTCGGTGAATATTTTTCAATAAAGTAACTCGATTTTTCTAAATTATTTGTGGATTTTTTTTTACTGGCTGAAGTGACGTGGAATGGCTCATATGTACATTTATACAATTATATTAATATACATACAAATAAATGAAAAATGCAAATATGTAGATATACAAGGCAACAGTTGTAAGGTGGCCATGTGTTTTTTAAGGGTCTTGCGTAAAGATTTTGTGAACGAGAAAATTATGATACTGACTGGTTCGTCGAGTTCTCGTCGGAAAAAATACAGCGTATTTTTGTGATAAGTAGTATAGGCCAAAAAATTGGGCATTGTGAAGAAAAAAAAATATAAATTTTGAGTTCAGCCAAATGAGAAAAATTAAATTTCGAATCTAAAATACTCCTAAAAAACTTTTTTTTTAAATTCAATTCAATTCTATAAATACACTTAAAATGAATGTTCGATCATTTTTTTTTTCTCGATACCGGGATGCACAAAAAAATTCGTTCATAACGCTAATACTACTCGTCTCAGAAATCCGCGCAATGTCGTCCAAGAAAGAGTTGCATCTAATTTGCAGCAACGAAGTGTCACATCACACTCGCCGCAACTTCGTCGCATTCGCATGAGCGCTCATGGCAAATCCTCATGGCAAAAAAGTGCAATATAACATGGGACATTTGTCAAACGACGTAGCGAATATATATTGATAAACTTTTCGCGATTCCGTATCTATATATGGGGACTGCGTAACGCGGATGCGGTTGACGCTTCGCCTGAACGGGGTGCCATACGGCGGGGGATGTATTATACATACATACGTGAAAAATGTCGCTTATATACACGGGCGCGTGCACACATGCGCGCGGAATAGCTGTAATTTGTATCCGTGACAGTCGCAAATGCATCTGTGCTCTTGCGGTGCGCGCGCGGTCGCGCGCACTGAGGGGAATCGCAGTCGCCAAGGGAGAACAATATTATCGGCGAGGGTGGCGGCGCGGTGGAGGCGGCGGAGGTAAAGGCGGCGAAATGCTGAATATATCCGACCGCGGCGGAGGAAGAGAGAGAGAGAGAGAGAGAGAGAGAGAGAGAGAGAGCTACGGGTGCCCATTTATATATATATATATATATATATATATATATATATATAGTGATATTATGTTACATTATTACAATATAAAGTATAGTAGCATGTAATACCTACATAATCACGTTATGTCAACCATATATTGTTAAACTATCATTGTTGAAAAAGTTCATTAGATTCAATGTTGATCTGTTCCATTCAAGTAATTTTTAACAGTTTCAAACGGTGTTAATGGGTTAGGCCACTCCAAAGGCCGAAGAAATAGACTTTTTGAGGATTTTTTTTCAGCAAAACTACAAAACAAATCGAGATTACAAAAAAGGGTGTTTATCATACACATCAGTGATTGTATACGATAATTTTTTTGAAGCGATTAATTTCAAAAGGGCGGCTGTGCAGCGTTTATTTCAAAACTGCATTTCTTAAGTTGGCCGGAAACATAACTCAGACAATTTTCAACTGATTCACTTGAAATGTTGAATATATCTTGAAAAACACATTGTCTATGGAAGTACGTAGGATTTTTTTTATATCGCATACTTCATTTGTTATTAACAATTATCTGACGATTATCTGACGAAATTTTTTACTTTCCAAAAATTTGCCCAAAAAATCGTCAGATAATTGTTAAAAAAAATGAACTATGCAAATTAAAAAAAAAATCCTACGTACTTCCATAGACAATGTAATTGTCAAGATATATTCTACATTTCAAGTGAATGGGTTGAAAATTGTCTGAGTTATGTTTCCAGTCAACTTGAAAAATGCAGTTTTGAGATAAACGCTGCACAGCCGCCATTTTGAAATTAATCGCTTTAAAAAAATTATTGTATACAGTCACTGATATGTATGATAAACACCCTTTTTTGTAATCTCGATGTATTTTGTAGTTTTGCTGAAAAAAAATCCCCAAGAAGTCTATTTTTTCGGCCTCTAGAGTGGCCTTTAATGGATCTTCTTTGTGAAAATTAATCTAGGTAGTAGTGTTATATCCGTTGTATACCCTTAAGGGTGTTTACATAAATGTTAAAAGTTATTTTATTTGAATAGATTCACGTGAAATCAAATAAACTTGTTTAACAGTATATATATATATATATATATATATATGTATGTATGTATATATATATATATATATATATATATATATATATATGGGTGCGTATCAATTTCACCCCAATACTTAAGGGGTATTATATTTGTGAAAAGTGATCTGTTTCGCTGAATGTGTATGTCAACCTGACCAGTATATGTGAAAGAGGCGAAGTGCGTTTATGGAGAGTAGACGATGCATCGTAATGTCCTCGTTGCTCAAGAACACCTGCGTCGTCTCCCACATGTACATACATACGTACATATGTACGCACACACACGCACACACTCACACACACACACACACACACACACACACACACACACACACACACACACACACACACATATATATATATATATATATATATATATTTTATTATACAGATATATGGTACGACTCTCTGCATCGAAGACGATCACAAACTTTCTCACGTACGCGCACTCCTTTTTCTCGAATTGCCGCAGTAGGGACAAGCTGCTAAAAAAATACTGTCTCAAGTACAATAGAGATTTGCATCGACCGAGCAAACGTCTCCTCGTTTGCTTCCCGAAGTTCAGGACTTTCAACGCCAATTGACACCTCGAGGACTCTCCAAGATTCTGAAAGCTCCTCAAAGCTTTTGAAGAGCACGAATTACGGAATCGCGCAGCAAGATATCCCTCAGGTGTTCAATATCACAAATACGAATTAGCGAATAAAAGATAATTAACAAAATAATTGATAATAAAAAATAAAATAAATTAAAATAAATAAATCAAAATGTGAAAAAAAAACGATTGATAACAATTACGATAACGTTAACTAACCATTAAAATAAATACGAGCAGCCAAAAATAAGTGAAATTCCAAAAGACAAGCTGAAAAAGGTATAAAAAAGTCATGGAAAAATAATAAAACGTGCGGGCGGGGGGTCCCAAACGTCACGAGAGAAACAAGTATGCGTAATCCGCGGATATCGCGAATCCTCGGATCGAGAAATCCTAATTTCACGCACTGACGATCGACGATATGGATTTGGCAACGGAGCAACGAAAATACGTGAGCCAGCCAGCCAGGAGCTGAGGAGGTGCGATGGAGGCAAGGAGCAGAAAGACTACCACCGGAGTAGTGCATTGTACGTCTATGTGGGAGGCTTTAGGTGGAAACGACGATAAGCCACTGACCGAACTACGGTACAAGCTATGAGATTGGCTCGGGTTACAGCTACATCTTCCTCAAGCTTTAAAATTAAACTTTCATCCTTCTTTCTCGCGGGAGGATTTCGCGCCGGAATTCCGTCGATCTCATACCGATAAGGCTATCCTGTATCATCGATTTCATATGTAGATATATGTGTTGATGCGGGGGAGGTATGTTCCCAAAGACTGTAAGCCCTTTCTTCGTTCTACGCAACAATTGACGCACTCTCTTCCGAGCCACGGCGAGTAGGGGGTGGAGAGTGTCCAACGATGAGTCGGCGATTACCTGAAAAGTTTTTATGTTTGAGGTATCTTGTGGGTCCTGAAAAGGACCGCGTTCACAAAAATGCCGCTTCCGTGGGCAAAGCCCCGGAAGTCGGAGAGAGTCTGAAAATAGAAAGTAGGAGGGGGTAGTTGGAGAGGGGGATAGGGAAGAAAGGAAGGGTTTTACGCCGAGGGGGGAAGCTCGAGGAGGGGTTGCCTACCTCGAGGGTTGGTGGGCGTCGGACGAGGACGAGTCGGGATGCGGGAGGGGATGTACTCTGGAGCGGTTGTTGCGGTGCGGCGGGAGGCGGAAGGGATGGGTTTCTCTACCTCCCGGGCCAGGGACTCATAGAGTTCCTCGAATTCAGTGTCCGAGGACCACGGGGAGACGGGAGGAGAGTCAAGCGTCGGAGGAAGGTTTTCCTCGTTGCCGACGGTGCTGGCTTCCTCCGGCCTCTCTGCGTCCACGGGCGTACGAATTCGGGGGTCTGCAGACACTGCCTGGGGGGTAGAGCGAAGGGATGCTATGAATTGGGAGAGAGGAGGGAGTTTCTCGCCCTGGAGGAGGGTTCGCTGTGCCCACTGGAAATGCGCCTCGTAATCATCCTCCTCGACGGGAGCTAGAGGTAGGCGTGGATCCGGGCGATGTTGGGTGAATGTAGGGATGGGAGTGTAAGGAAGCCCGGCGGTCTTCCGTTGGAGTTGTCTCCGAATGAGGGCCGGGTTCCGTGGATTTTTCGGCATAGGAGGTTTTTTTTTTCCCTTTTTAAATGGATAAAACAGAAAAAAAGAAATCAAGAAATGGTAAGGTTTTTTAATGAAAAAAAAGACTCTTTTAAAACTGAGAAACAGTAATTACAAAAATAATAAAGGATAATATATATATATAAAGGAAATAAAAAGATGGAAGTTTTTTGGAGAGGTAGGAGTTTTTTGGAGCCTTTTTCTCTTCGACACGGGACTGCGTCAAAAGAGAAGAAAGAAATGCGATTTTTCTCTTCTACACCGTACGGCGTAAAAAGAGGAAAAATGCTAGGCTTGGATACAGAGAGGTAACGGGTCTGCGACACTCTCCGACGCGTGCACGAACTGCGAACGCGTCTGTTTTTTCCAGCCTGGATCGTAGCCGGTGGTCGGGTTATATTCCCGACCGAAGCTACCAATGGTTATGGGAAAGCGCGGAACAGGGCGCCGACCCTCGGGCGCTACGCGAACTATGCGCGACCATCGGTCGTCGCGTGCGGCCGAGGTGGGTCGAGCGCAGTCGCCGGGAGCCGAGCGCGCTGCCATGCGCCGAGCGCGGTCGACGGGAGCCGAGCGTGCTGCCGTGTGCCGAGCGCGCCATGTGCTCCGCGAGGGAAAGGTTGGGTACAGTGTTTTTACAATGGCGGTGCCGCGGAACGACGGGCCTCCGTTTAGCTAGCCTATGACACGCGGGTAACCCCGAGCTGTCATAGGCGAGCTGTACATTCATCTCGCAACTCGTTCGCGAAGTTTTACCGATACCTTCGGTGCGCGTGATTTTTTTTCCTTGTTTAGGTGAATTTCGGGCGATCGTCGAGGGATTTCGCCCGCGTTCCTGGTAAGTGTGCGCGGGCTCGTCGCGCACGCCGGTAAGTTTTTTATACTGCTAATAATTAAAAGAAAAGAAAAAAAACGTAATAGCGGTAATTGTAAGGGGAGGGGAGGGTTATTTACACGCGTTTTCTAATACCAAGGGGCAGGGGGGGGGAGTCACGACTTGATTATTAAGGGGAGAATATTTCCAAAAAAAAAGTGACAGCGGGAGGTTATATGCAGAGAGGGGATTTATTTACAGGGGAATAAACCATGGGGATGACTGTCGGGCGTCGGCATGGTCATCTTCGAGGTTCTAATCTTTTCTTGACCCTTCCAGGCGCAGTGGCAGTGTCTGGTGCCTTCGTGAGGACTCGCCGCAGAGGGGCACGCCGATGCGTCGCCAGAGACGTCCCCGGCGAGGGCGTGCTTTCCTCGGAGGAAGCCGTCGGTCGTCGAAGGACTCGGCTGCAGGAGATTTGCCCCGGAGGGCTTGCAGAGGGGATCCCCGGACACGAGCCGCCATGGACGCATGGTGCTTCGGTGCTCCGACCCTCTATCGGCCAGAGGGTCGTGCCGGAGGAAATTAGGGGTACATTGACCGTAGGGATCGTGCGGACAACAAATGCCCCCCCCCCCTAATGTTCCGGTTGATCCCTGGTCGATTGTTGATTTCGTGGTTTCCTCGGTCGCAGCTGGTACCGAGGGCTGCGATGCTCGGTAATTCCGGTTTTTAGCGTGGACGGAAATTCGTTTTTGCGTCCTCTTGGCCGGCCTCTTTTGCGCGGCCGGTTCAGTGGTGTTGGCACCTCAATCGGTGCCTGGTGACATTCCTCAGAGCTTGCCTTAAGGTTCAGCTCTGGGGAAAGCTAAGGTTCTCTGGGGAAAGTGTCGTGGTGGAGAACCTCAATCGGTTCCCGGGTGTTTCCCGATGACTCCATCTCCTGGTTTGATGGGTCTGTTGTGGGAGTGGTGGTGGGGAGGACCTCCATCGGCCCTTCCACGTGCTCCGGAGGGTCGGGTGTCGACTGCTGGAGACTGGTGGAGGATTGAGTCAGTCCTGGCTCGTTCGTGGTGTGGTGAGTTGCAGATTCGTCCGTCTGCATTGCTGAGTGTGCAGGCTTTAGGAGATTGCCGTGCACTTTACGGGCGTCGTTGTCCCGCTGGATTGTGTAGATTTCCGCTCCAAGGACCGCGCGGATTTGGTATGGTCCATTCCATACCGGCGCGAATCCTGCGTGAAACCCTTCGGACGCCTTTGACAGTGGGTGTTGCCTGGCGTATACCCAGTCGCCTACTTGGTAGTGACTGGTGGTTGGGCTGGCAGCGTACCGCTGCTGGTACTTGTGCTGTCGATCCCGGATGACCCGAATCCTTCGTTCGTGGTCGGTGCTTGCATTAGTGTCGTCGTTGGGGAACTGCCAATCCCCGGGGCGTCGGAGGTTTTTCCCCAGGAGGGCCTCGCTGGGAGTGAGCCCGGTGGCAGCGTTCTGCCTCGTTCGAAGTCCGAATAAGACCTTCGGCAGACAGAGGTCCCAGTCCCGATGAGGCTGGTCCCGTAGATGTAGTCTCAAACCCTTTTTCAGTTCCTGGTTCCGCCGTTCCGTGGGGTTGGCGCGGGGATGGTAGATAGCCGTCGTCCAGTGCTGGACATGCCACCGATCGCACGCGTCCTTCCACTTTTGGCTGGTGAATTGGGGCCCGTTGTCGCTGAGGAGGGACTTAGGATACCCCCAGCGGGCGAAGATCTCGTTTTCCAGGAGTTTCGTGATGTGGCGGGTCTCGGACGATCCTAGGGGGAAGGCTTCTACCCACCTCGTCATAAGATCGGTGACCACCAGTAAGAACCGTTTTCCCCTTCCGGATCGGGGGTACGGGCCCATAAGGTCCAGGGCGACCGTTGACCAGGGTTTAGTAGGCCGGTGTGGTCGAAGTTGATCTTTGTGCCCCGGGCGGGAAGCTTTCGTGCAAGCGCACAGATGGCACCGGCGAACATACTCGCGCACGTCCCTACGCATGTGGACCCACGTAAATCGCTGCTGTATGGCCCGCAGAGTTTCGTCGGCACCCGGATGACCGGCCAACGGTGCGTCGTGATATCCGTAGAGTATCTTGGATTTGGTAGCTTCCGGCACTAGGATCCTCCAGTCGTCCCAGATCCGCTTGTGGAGTCCACCGTCGATAATTTGATAGTCGTGATTGAAATCTTGGCCGTTCAGGATGGCGACAATTCGGCATATCAAGGGGTCTGTCTGCTGATCCTGGATAGCGGTATCGACCACGGTAGGGCCGGTGATGCCGAAGATATCGGGAACCAGAGTTTGATGCGACGGTTGGACGTTTTCCGGTGGGAGGACATTATCCACTTCCGGTTGGCTTTCCAGAGTTGGTTCCTCGGGGTGATTTGACAGGGCGCCGGGTAATTCCCGCGCTCGTCCCGGTACGTGCTCGATGGTGAATTTCAATTCCTCCAGCAGAATAAACCAACGGCTGAGTTTCGGTTTTTCGTTTTTGAGGCGATGTAGCCAGGTGAGCGCACGTTTATCGGCGCGCAACACGAACGGTTGGTCTTCGAGATAGCTGCGATACCTTTTGACGGCCCAGATTATCG
The DNA here is from genome assembly GCA_944452715.1 of Ophion slaviceki. Classification (NCBI taxonomy): domain Eukaryota; kingdom Metazoa; phylum Arthropoda; class Insecta; order Hymenoptera; family Ichneumonidae; genus Ophion; species Ophion slaviceki. The sequence continues at coordinate 37,404,622 of OX101791.1, forward strand.
CGAGGCAGTCCTGCTCATAGGTGTTATATCGGGCCTGGGTGCCATCGTATTTGGCACTGGCGTAGCTGATGACGAGTTTTTCCTTATTCGAGTTTTCCTGGTACAGCACAGCGCTCATCCCGATTTTGCTCGTGCTCGTCTGCAGGATGAACATGAGGTCGGGATTGGGCCGGCTGAGCGCGAGGGGTTTCTGGACTTCCCTCCTGATTGCTTCCAGTGCGTTTTCGGCATCGGGAGTCCAGATGAATTTTTGCTTCCCCGCCAGGAGAGAGGTAATTGGTGATGCCAGGGTGGCAAAATTCGGAATGTATTCCCGAAGCCAGTTACACGTCCCTATAAACTTTTGGACGTCACGTCTCGTTTTGGGCGTATCGAATTTTAGTAGAGCGTTGACGTGCTCGTCTTGGGCTTTATTGCCGTCGGTGGAGACAGTGTGCCCCAAGTAGGTCAATTCCGTTTTACCGAAGTGACATTTGCTGACGGAGCAGGTTAGTTGGTGGATCGCCAAGCGCTCGAAGACTATCGCCAGATGGCGAAGGTGGTTCTCCCAAGTGTCGGAGTATATAATTATATCGTCTAGGTAGACGATACAAATGGTACCGACGCACCCGACGAGCACTTCCTGACTCATCAAGCGCTGGAATGTGTTTGGAGCGTTCTTGAGCCCGAACGGCATCACTCGGAATTGGAAGGTGGCGCCGTCGGGAGTCGTGAAGGCAGTCAGCCTTTTTGAGTCCGGATCCATGGGTATTTGCCAATACCCGCTCTTCAGGTCTATTGTCGAGAAGATGTTTGCCGTTCCCAGAGCCTTCAGAGCATCATGGATCTTTGGTATGGGTTGCAATACGTCCTCGGTGATGGAGTTCAGTCTGCGGTAATCCACGCAGAACCGTGGTTCACCATCCCTTTTAGTTACTATAACTATAGGTGAGTTATAGGGGGAGGTACATGGCTCGATAATCCCTTCAGCGAGCATGGAGGATACTTGCTCCCGTATGATTCGCCGTTTGGCGGCGGAGTATCCGTATGGTGCAAGCCGGAACGTCTGATCGGTGGTCAGCTTGATCGTGTGCTTGGTGCTCTGAGTTTGAGATAAGCCGTTGGCGGAATCAAAGATTTTGTCGTAGGTTCGCAGGAGAGCCTGGAACTCGGGTTGATATTCGGGGGGGAAGCTATGCTGTACGGATTCCAGGTCGAAACCGCTAGTTCTCGGCTGTGGTATGGAAGCGTTTACCAGCTTCACCGAGAAACGCTCGTGACTGCCGAGATATAATATGTCGTTTCCCAGGTCGGCGATGGTTCTCTGTTGTTTCAGCCAAGGATGCCCTAGGATGAGGGGCTCTCGAGCTTCCGGTGCTACCCATGCGTCCGCGTCGAGCTGGTGCCCCTGAATGGCGAAGCTGATTCGTGTTAACCCCGTGAGTGCCATTTTATTGTTTCGCCCGGCCAGATTGGCGGTGGATGAGCCCGAAGTGATCGGGTGGCCGGGGGGTAGATAGTTCGGATGAACGAAGCAGTGGCTCGCGAAGGTGTCCACGGCGGCGCATACCTCCTTGCCATGGATGATGACCCAGACATGGGGTAGTTCGTGTTGCCCCGTAGAGGTATCTGTTATTCCTACTTCTGGTTGGAGGCGGCGGGGCGGGGTTGATCCGCCGCCCGAGGCGAGTTTCCCGACTCCTGACTGGCAGCCTTCCGTTGGGCGAGAACTGGGCAGTCCCGGTGAAAATGTTTTTCTGGGCAGTGCCAACATTGAGGCCGAGAAGTAGAGTCTGCGTGGGATTTCGTTGGTCTTTCAATTTTGATCGGATCCTCCCTCTTTGGCCGCGATGGTGGAAGGGGCTCGGTCCAATCATATTCGGCCTCCATAGCCTTCGTCATCAGGGCGGTGAGGGTTTTCGGACTTGACGGCCGAATTGCCATCCGGAGGTTCGGTCGAAGGAGCTCGAGGAGCGTTGCGACCCTCATGGTCTCAGGTTCGTCGGCCCGGATCCGTTGATATAGGAGATATTTTTGCTGTAGAAATATTCCGGCTCCCTCACGTTCGCCTTGTTTCCGAGAGAATAGCTGCCCGTTTAATCTGGAGATGATGACGGGGCTATCGTAACGGCCGAGAAGGAGTTCCTTGAATTTTGACCAGTCGAAATCTAAGGGCTGATAGACGGTCCACCACCGTTCAGCGTCTCCACGGAGACCGTTAGTAGCGGTTTGAGTTCGACTGATGACCGGTGTGCTGGTTGCAGAAAAGTATTCCTGGCATCGACGTAGAAATAGTTTCGGATCCTCGTAGTCGCTTCCGCTGTATGTGGGCATTGGCGGTGGAGGTGGTGCCCCGTGTTGGAGGAGGCGCAACAAGGGTTCCCATGTGTTGAATGCGTCTAGAGGTGGCGCTGTTGGAGTGGTGATGCAAGGGTTAACCGTTGCTCCTTGCGCCTCTCCGTGGAGAGGCATTTTCCCCGAAGCGTCCTGGTTGGCCATGCTAGGCGTAATTGGCCGAGACGATGAGGCGGTAAAAGTGTTGGGCGCCACCGGGTTTTTAATCACGCCCGGAAGTGATTGCTCTTGGGAAGAGTGGAGTTCCGCGAGGCGTTCCGAAGTCCGAGTAGGTGTTCTCTTCATCGGGATTTTGCGAGGACGTCCGACAGGCCGTCGAGGTACATCCTCGGGTGTGGTTGGAGTGAGCATGAATCTCATAGGTGTTGGTGGGTAGGTGATTTAGCCATTTAAACCGTGGAGGCCCCACGTTGGGCGCCAATTTGACGCACTCTCTTCCGAGTCACGGCGAGTAGGGGGTGGAGAGTGTCCAACGATGAGTCGGCGATTACCTGAAAAGTTTTTATGTTTGAGGTATCTTGTGGGTCCTGAAAAGGACCGCGTTCACAAAAATGCCGCTTCCGTGGGCAAAGCCCCGGAAGTCGGAGAGAGTCTGAAAATAGAAAGTAGGAGGGGGTAGTTGGAGAGGGGGATAGGGAAGAAAGGAAGGGTTTTACGCCGAGGGGGGAAGCTCGAGGAGGGGTTGCCTACCTCGAGGGTTGGTGGGCGTCGGACGAGGACGAGTCGGGATGCGGGAGGGGATGTACTCTGGAGCGGTTGTTGCGGTGCGGCGGGAGGCGGAAGGGATGGGTTTCTCTACCTCCCGGGCCAGGGACTCATAGAGTTCCTCGAATTCAGTGTCCGAGGACCACGGGGAGACGGGAGGAGAGTCAAGCGTCGGAGGAAGGTTTTCCTCGTTGCCGACGGTGCTGGCTTCCTCCGGCCTCTCTGCGTCCACGGGCGTACGAATTCGGGGGTCTGCAGACACTGCCTGGGGGGTAGAGCGAAGGGATGCTATGAATTGGGAGAGAGGAGGGAGTTTCTCGCCCTGGAGGAGGGTTCGCTGTGCCCACTGGAAATGCGCCTCGTAATTATCCTCCTCGACGGGAGCTAGAGGTAGGCGTGGATCCGGGCGATGTTGGGTGAATGTAGGGATGGGAGTGTAAGGAAGCCCGGCGGTCTTCCGTTGGAGTTGTCTCCGAATGAGGGCCGGGTTCCGTGGATTTTTCGGCATAGGAGGTTTTTTTTTCCCTTTTTAAATGGATAAAACAGAAAAAAAGAAATCAAGAAATGGTAAGGTTTTTTAATGAAAAAAAGACTCTTTTAAAACTGAGAAACAGTAATTACAAAAATAATAAAGGATAATATATATATATAAAGGAAATAAAAAGATGGAAGTTTTTTGGAGAGGTAGGAGTTTTTTGGAGCCTTTTTCTCTTCGACACGGGACTGCGTCAAAAGAGAAGAAAGAAATGCGATTTTTCTCTTCTACACCGTACGGCGTAAAAAGAGGAAAAATGCTAGGCTTGGATACAGAGAGGTAACGGGTCTGCGACACTCTCCGACGCGTGCACGAACTGCGAACGCGTCTGTTTTTTCCAGCCTGGATCGTAGCCGGTGGTCGGGTTATATTCCCGACCGAAGCTACCAATGGTTATGGGAAAGCGCGGAACAGGGCGCCGACCCTCGGGCGCTACGCGAACTACGCGCGACCATCGGTCGTCGCGTGCGGCCGAGGTGGGTCGAGCGCGGTCGCCGGGAGCCGAGCGCGCTGCCGTGCGCCGAGCGCGGTCGACGGGAGCCGAGCGTGCTGCCGTGTGCCGAGCGTGCTGCCGTGTGCCGAGCGCGCCATGTGCTCCGCGAGGGAAAGGTTGGGTACAGTGTTTTTACAATGGCGGTGCCGCGGAACGACGGGCCTCCGTTTAGCTAGCCTATGACACGCGGGTAACCCCGAGCTGTCATAGGCGAGCTGTACATTCATCTCGCAACTCGTTCGCGAAGTTTTACCGATACCTTCGGTGCGCGTGATTTTTTTTCCTTGTTTAGGTGAATTTCGGGCGATCGTCGAGGGATTTCGCCCGCGTTCCTGGTAAGTGTGCGCGGGCTCGTCGCGCACGCCGGTAAGTTTTTTATACTGCTAATAATTAAAAGAAAAGAAAAAAAACGTAATAGCGGTAATTGTAAGTGGAGGGGAGGGTTATTTACACGCGTTTTCTAATACCAAGGGGCAGGGGGGGGGAGTCACGACTTGATTATTAAGGGGAGAATATTTCCAAAAAAAAAGTGACAGCGGGAGGTTATATGCAGAGAGGGGATTTATTTACAGGGGAATAAACCATGGGGATGACTGTCGGGCGTCGGCATGGTCATCTTCGAGGTTCTAATCTTTTCTTGACCCTTCCAGGCGCAGTGGCAGTGTCTGGTGCCTTCGTGAGGACTCGCCGCAGAGGGGCACGCCGATGCGTCGCCAGAGACGTCCCCGGCAAGGGCGTGCTTTCCTCGGAGGAAGCCGTCGGTCGTCGAAGGACTCGGCTGCAGGAGATTTGCCCCGGAGGGCTTGCAGAGGGGATCCCCGGACACGAGCCGCCATGGACGCATGGTGCTTCGGTTCTCCGACCCTCTATCGGCCAGAGGGTCGTGCCGGAGGAAATTAGGGGTACATTGGCCGTAGGGATCGTGCGGACAACACAATAAACAAAATGAACTCGTTGTAGGGAAGATTGTGGCGTCCGAGGAAATTTTCCTGATATATTTTCTTAAGGGGTTACCCTCACTTGCGATTTTGAAAAAATCGATTTTTTTTATTGCATTTTTTTGAAGTATAAGTATCCGGGCCCATACAGAAGTATGGGCCCGGAATAGATGACTCTATGTAAGTTTACAAAAAAAATATTTTCTTCGTGTAAACTGAAATTGAAACTTTAAACGCGTTTTTCTCAAAATGGCATTTCTGAAGTCGGTGACCAAGATTACTCGAACACTAATGAACCGATCTTCTTGAAATTTTGCAGGCTTATTTAATACATAAAAATGTAGTCTTTAATCGTTCGATTTTTTTTCGTTAAAATCGAACCATTAACTTTGACTGTCCGCCATTTTGTGAAAAATGAATATTTTTTAAAATCCTTCGATTAAAGACTAGTTTATACTTATATTTGACTAAATCCATCCGCATTTTTTTTTCAGATGATCCACTTCGCCGCAATGTTGGTCACCGCAAACCGTGTATATAAAAACATTATTTCATTGACGGCCATTTGCCACTAAACAATGTAATATTTTTCAATAAAAAAATTACTGAAAGTTCTTCAAGATGTGTTCTTTAAGATGGTATATAGATCGATTAAAAAAGTTTTGTAGTTTTCTTTAAAAAAATTCATGAAAAAGGCCTTTTTTGCGCTACAAGTGGGGGTAACGCCTTAATGCCTCATATACGCGAAAAATTTCAAAATTGTTCATGTAACAAAAAAAAAATCATTCCATTAGCCTGAACGGTTAGGAATATTTTGCGCTTTACAGAATTGAAAAATTCCAAAAATTCGAAAAATAGGCTAATATTGCATTTATAATAGATACCGCGCGGCGCGCTCGACCGCCAACTTCAAAGCCGTTTTTCCACGATTCACTTTTTTGAACCTTGTGAAAGTTCTAACTCTTGAACGAAGGTTCAGATCGCTTTAAAATGTTTACAACATATTCTTAGTATCGTCACCCATCGTGTGAAGCTCAGAAACAAAAATTTTAATGATACAAAAAAAATATAAAAAAAATACCGACTTATATACCGACCGAAATAAAAAATGTTAAGTTTCAAATTTACATTATAATATTTTTTAAAAATAATATTGTTGAATCACACTAAAGATACATTCATTATGCAATTATAAATGAGTTCACTTTTTTTCAGACAGCCACATCGATGCAGAGAACTTTCAAGATCAACGCGCGCTCAAAAAAAAATACATTGCTTTATTATGTTATATCTCCGCAATTTGTTAATATTTCTGATTTTTTTTACATATGCTTAACCATGTGTGTAAATGATCTGTAAAAAAATGTTGTCAATATATGCGTCATTTTTTTAACCGCGTCTAGAAAAGTACCTTCGAAAATTGGAGAAATCGCGTATATAAGGCCTTAATATATACATTTATATAAATTTTATAAAATTTTATATTATATAAATGGAAATCATAATTTTAAAAATGATTTTTATTCATTTTTTAATGCATTTTCTTCTTTATAGATTTATATAGGCAAATGAAAAATGTATAGATAGAGATATACAGGGTGACGATTATGAGGTGGCCATGTGTTTTTAAGGGGTTTTCTCACTTTAGACGCTAAAAAGGGCTAATTTCATGAATTTTTTTGACAGGTTTATATTATAGATATTGATATAAAAGTTGTTACAATTAATAAATACACTTTCAAAATATATTTAAAAAATGTTTAATTTATTGAAGTCACTATTTATAGACGAAAATAGTAGTTAAAAAAATGTCCTAAAAAAATGTAGGTCTGCGCTGTTGATGAAATCTCGCAGATGAATCATCCAAAACAAACAAATCAAACGGTTTTAGATTCAGTAAGTTAATGGCTATATCGCATATCATACGATTTTTGATATATGCAAAAATAACAAAATGGCGGACATTTTTCGAAAAAAAAAAAAAAAACAAAAAAACGTGTTTCTAACCGTTTTTGGCAAAAAAGTAAATATGAGAATTTTAAAAAATCCTTGATTAACGTTATAGCTATAGTTGTAAAGAATATGTGGTTAACATTTTATAAGGATCGGTTCAGTAATTTCGTAAATTTTATCAACAAGCTGCCCAAAAACGTTGTTTCGAGAAAAACGCGTTTAAAGTTTGTTTGGGTTATATAAATATATGAAACAATTTTTTAATGTATTTCGAACGTGTATTGATTAAGTGTAATAACTTTTGTATCAATATCGATAATACAAACCTACCAAAAAAATTCATGAAAATAGCCCTTTTTAGCGTCTAAACTGAGAAGCCCCCTTAAGACGGGACACCACCATGACGCGTTTAAAAATCGATTTTTTCGTTGCACTTTCTCATAGTGTACATATTCAAGAACATGTGAAAAAATGTCACGAAGAAATATTGAAAATTGACCAAGTTACAGATGATTTAGTGAGACCAGATAGCGCTACGATTTACATATACTTTCAATCGCATTTTTCTCGACCTGTCCGGAATCTCAACCCTACCTATAATTGTCCGATTTTCAATTTCAAAGACCCAACATTTTCATAATTGCAGTAGCTATCGTTGCACGTAGCCGTTTTTTGTTTGGTTGAAATTCATTATTTTCTAAACCCCCGAATATAAGTTAAAACTTCGCTAAAATTATACTTTTTTAACTTTAGTAATTACTTTTTTTTAACACATGCCATTTGGTCAAAATTGGTATTTTTTTCTCGAAAAACGGCCACGCAAAACGAGAACTACATTTATAAGGATTATGAAACCTTTTCTATTTTTATTTTTCAGACCAACCATTGTCAAGATTTTGATCCGGCCGTTGGACCACGTTTGTTTTATAAGGGCTACCGCAATAACGTTGTTAATGTTTTTTTGAATAATTTTTTTCTACAAAGTTTACCTCACTAACGTTGTTCATTTTTTTATAAATAAAAATTTACACGCAGAAAGGTCAATATATGCTGAATAACATACCTTCTTTTCCAAATGTCAAATAAATAATCTAGTAGACAAAAAATTGGAATAACGACCTTTTTCGGCACTCCGCATACAAAATACTACTAAAAAACTTTTCGTTTAATTGAATTAAATTCCATTTATCGAATTTTCGTTGTTTCGTTTCCGGAGTTTAATTTTCTTCATCCTGTTGTACTCATAAAGTAATTCTGATTTTTTTTCACAATGCTCAAATTTTCTGACGAATACTACTCATAAAAAAATACGCTGTTTTTCTTCGAAAATCAATTTTCGAAAATTGATTAAAGATCACATTTTAATCGGGCGCAGAATCTCCGCTTCCTTGAACAAAAAAAAAACATCGCCACCCTGCATAACAGACCTTCCGAAGGGTTTGCGTAGAAACCTGAGAAAGATCGCCTCGATACGTCCCCAATATACATAAGACTCTTAAAAAAATTACTTTGGCATAATTACATTTTTTAAAATAATCTAAATTTTCTTCTCATCCAATGAATTAATTTTTTTCCTTTTCTTTCATCTCCTAACTATTCAAGGCATTCGAGCAAAATAATTGCAACGTCACACGACAGTGATATACATTCGTTGGTCGTTCACGAGTTTTCATGGGGCTTCATGGGGCTCTCCAATTTCTTGCTCGCTTACCACCGCGGGCCGTTCATTTGCCCTCTTCGATGCACGGGCCTCAATCATCAAGCCTGGAATGTTGTGTAATCCGAGCGAGAGATATATGGAATTTCTCGCTTGGTTATTCGTCAAAGGGATTCTTCGTTCGACCGCATATCCACTGCGGCAACGGCATGCAGAACGATTTGCGCAAACGTTGAAACACCGTTTGATACGTGACACGTTTATATACAGGGTGTCAAGAAGGTCACTGCAAAGCCTCAAGGGGGTGATAGGTCACCTCGTTAGGAACATATCTAACCTAGGTTACCCTAGTCCAAAGTCTAAGGATTTCGAGTTATCATGGTAAGTATGATTTTGGGAAAATTTCCCAAAATTACTCGTTGCGCAACTAAGTTCCCGGGTTTCACACATGGATGGCGCTAGCGACACATGCAGTCGGCATACAGGTCTGAAATTGGGTGGCTTTATAGCTGGGACATCTGTTAAAAATACCCAGTCGTAGTACAAACAAATATCGCAACACAAAGACCTTTTTTCTAACCTCGAAAATGTCAAAGTTCGTGCCAAATAAACAGCATTTGGAAGTATTGCTTTTCTGCTTCAAGCTTAAAAAAACAGCAGCTGAAGCACGTCGGTTACTTGAGGAGGCCTACGGCGAACATATACCATCAAAAACAACGTGTGAACATTGGTTCAAGCGGTTCAGAAGTGGCGATTTTGAGACTGGGGACAAGGAGCGCTCGGGAAGACCGCAAACATTTGCGGACGCCGATCTGCAAGCGTTATTGGATGAAGATGACACTCAAACAGAAGATCAACTTGCCGAGGCATTCAATGTGACTCGGCAATGTATTTCGACACGTTTTCACGCCATGGGAAAAATTCATAAGGAAGGAAAGTGGGTGCCGCATGAGTTGACTGAGAGACAAATGGAAAATCGACGAGCCCCTTCCGAAATTTTGCTTTTGCGGCAGAACAGAAAGAGTTTTCTGCATCGAATTGTTACTGGCGATGAAAAATGGAAATATTTCGAGAATCCCAAACGCAGAAAATCGTGGCTTTCACTTGGCGAAGCGTCAACATCGACGGCACGGCCAAATCGCTTCGGAAAAAAGACAATGCTCTGCGTTTGGTGGGACCAGAAAGGAATCGTGTACTATGAGCTGCTGAAACCGGGCGAAACTGTCAATGGGCATCGCTACCGACAACAACTAATCAATTTGAACCACGCATTGCTCGAAAAACGGCCAGAATGGGACACGAGACACGAACGTGTGATATTGCAGCACGACAACGCTCCGTGCCATCGCAGTTCCATCGTCCAGAACACCATAAAAACACTGCAATGGGATCGGCTCCCGCACCCGCCGTATTCGCCAGACCTGGTCCCTTCAGACTATCACTTGTTCCGGTCGATGGCGCATAGCTTGGGGGGGCTACACTTGGCCAATTACGATGCAGTACGAAATTCGTTGGACGAATGGTTTCAGTCCAAAGACGCGTCGTTTTATCGTCGCGGTATTTATGTATTGCCAGAGAGATGGCAAAAATGTGTAAATAGCGAGGGACAATACTTCGAATGAACCATTTTTTGTAGTTGTCTTGAAATTTTCGATTTTTTATTGGTCAAAAAACCTGGAAAGTTAGTTGTGCACCTAGTCAATAATAACTCGTTCATTATGTTCAAACAAACAATAATTGATAACTAAAAACTAATTTGCGTCTCAGCTTAAGAGGAAATATACCTTTGTGAGGGCAAAATCAAGGGTTGTTTTTGACAATTTATTTAAGAAAAACAAAACAATATTTTTAAATTCGCTTTTTTGTACATGTTAGTGCTAGTCTTAAGGTAAAAGAACATTTTTTAAAATTATTTTGAAACAAAATGGCAGCGCAGTAGTCGATGAAAGAAAACTCCTTTTTTCATAGTCCTCTACGGGCGTATTCGCAAAGGTCATAACTTTCAAACTAGAACGAAAACGAAAAATATGTTGAAAGTAGATATAAAAAACTAGTCCAGCACGTAGGGGTTTTTTCAAAATATTGATTAAAAAAACGGCGTTAATGTGAAAAAAAAATCGGTCGAATATCGATCGTAAAATTTTTAAATTTCAACTCATCGAAAAAATCCAACGTACTGGACTATCAAATGTTGTCATTTCTACAGCAAAACTGCAGCAAAACTGTAGCAAAAAATTCTACAGTATTTTTACAGCGAAAAAAAAAAAGATTTTTCAAAAATCCTAGAGTGGTGTTATCCCTTAATGTATACTTACTCGACAAACACTAATACAATCATCTGTATCCACACAACTAACTAAATGGGACGTGTTGAATAATTAAAAACTTGTCAAAACATTAAAAAACCTCTTATGTTAATGCTATTTAAAAAAAAACATTAACATAAGAGGTCAACGAGTTAGTACCGAATTTTGGGAAATCTTTCAAAAATCATACTTACCATGATAACTCGAAACTTGATAATTCTTACACTTTGGACTAAGGTAACCTAGGTTGGATATGTTCCTAACGAGGTGACCTATCGCCCCCTTGAGGCTTTTCCTCGACCTTCCCAACACTTTGTATATACACTACCGGCCAAAAGTTTCCGGATACTTCAGATAGTTGCGAAACTTTCAATCAGTTTTGATAATTGGAAAATTATATTAGAATAATATAATTAATTATACAGAGCTATATAATATCTTCGTAAAAAATAAATTAAATTAACTATATTGTTTTAAGGGGTCACCCCAACTTGCGATTTTGAAAAAATCGATTTTTTTTATTGCATTTTTTTGAAGTGCAATTTGAAGTGCAGTTTTTTTTGATGCCCGGAATAGATGACTCTATGTAAGTTTACAAAAAAAAATATTTTCTTCGTGTAAGCTGAAATTGAAACTTTAAACGCGTTTTTCTCAAAATGACATTTCTGAAGTCGGTGACCAAGATTACTCGAACACTAATGAACCGATCTTCTTGAAATTTTGCAAGCTTGTTTAATACATAAAAATGTAGTCTTTAATCGTTCGATTTTTTTTCGAAAAAAAGGCCGTTTTATAGCCAAAAAACGGCCGTTTTTTTTCGTTAAAATCGAACCATTAACTTTGACTGTCCGCCATTTTGTGAAAAATGAATATTTTTTAAAATCCTTCGATTAAAGACTAGTTTATACTTATATTTGACTAAATCCATCCGCATTTTTTTTTTCAGATGATCCACTTCGCCGCAATGTTGGTCACCGCAAACCGTGTATATAAAAACATTATTTCATTGACGGCCATTTGCCACTAAACAATGTAATATTTTTCAATAAAAAAATTACTGAAAGTTCTTCAAGATGTGTTCTTTAAGGTGGTATATTGATCGATTGAAAAAGTTTCGTAGTTTTCTTTAAAAAAATTCATGAAAAAGGCCTTTTTTTGCGCTACAAGTGGGGGTAACGCCTTAACATTATTTGGCATTTATTCAGTGATCGAAAGTTTGGCATCTATCTGAAGTGTCCGGAGACTTTTGGCCGATAGTGTGTGTGTATATATATATATATATATATATGCAACTTTCTAAGTTGTGCGGATACGCAAAGCGGGCTATCAAATAGCAAATTTAAACGTGATGTAGGTACTAGGCGTTAGAGCTTTTCCAAGCGGCTTGTTTTTTCAAGGCTTGCCGCTTTCTCGTACAATTTTCAGTGGACGAATGTTATCTCTGGCCGTAATGGAAATTCGTGTAGATTCTTGGGGAAAAAATGGTGTTATTTCTTGTTGAATAAAATATTCGTGTCATTTCTTGTAAAAAAAATTATGCAATTTCTAGTAAAAAAAAATTATTCCATGTAATGTCTTGTAAAAAAGATCGTGTAATTGGTTGTAAACACAGATTTTGTGTAATTCTTCGTACAACAAAATTCGTATAATTTTGTGTAAGATTCGTTTAATTTCTTGTAAAGAAAAACGCTGTTGGTTCCTAATCGTAATGAGACGGCGATATAAAAAATATAAATAGGAACTATCGATGTATTGTAGATGCCGAGGAGAGAATATCTTTACGTATGGTGAACCTGTGGGGATGCTTTGCAATTGTTTTGTTTTCACCAAATTTCTTTCTAGATTGTTTGTACTAACTGAAACGAGTGGAAACATCGTAGATCGGGAAAGAATGTCCGATGGAGCGTATATACACTAGTGAAGTGTATTCTGTATAAGTAAATGTAAATTCTGCTACGCCAAAATGATACTGTAATGTTTTCATTTTAATCTATAATGTTTCTACTTAATATTTGCCTACTCTAATAAGAATATAAAATATAAGTGATTATAACGTAAAAACGAAGGATAAGTGCGAAACTTTTTAAAATTTTCAGTGTCCCGAATTAATTCCACTAGTGTATATTATACTTATCGACATATAAAAATACATGAGCATTTATTTTCAAATCTCTGAGACAAATATATATTTTTTTAACCCTTCCGTGACAACACTTGGATTTGGCCACGGCTTTGACACACTGGGTCATAATTAAAATTCGGAAAATACAAAATTGAATTGCTGTAAATAATTATTGAAAACTTTAAATTTCGCCAAGTGAGCATTTTATTTCAATTTCGTCCGGGTCATAATGACCCAGTGTGTCAATGAAGGGTTAAAGAAATACTTTTTTTTTCCTGCGTTCCAAAAATTCTTAAATATGTTGGATCTTTTCTCTTCAATGAAAAGTACTACAGCAGAATTTCCTTCTATCAGTACAGAATTAAATTTTCTGCAAAATCTTATCTAGTCAACATTGAAATTTCTCTTTTATCGATTTTTCGCACTAAACCTTCACCGATCATCTTGAAATTTGGTGTGTGAACTTATTTTTAGATCCTTGATAAAGTTCTTTAAAAAATAGTGGTCCCACTTTAAAAAATGGAGGTGACCTTGAAATCTCCGAAGCGCCTCCACCTTAATAAACTTGGTAGTCACCATTCGATGACCCCCTCCAAACTTTGAAGCAAATCTAAATATCTCGGATCAGTACCAAAAATTTATTAGTGATCCGAGATATTTAGATTTGCATTTCATTTTAATAGGTGACCTTGAATGACCTTGAGCGACCTTGACCCCCTAACATTTTTTATGCGGCTTAAGGTGCCTCACAAGATGGTTGAAAAAAATTGTACCATTCTATTTCAAAAAGTGGAGTTGACCTTCACTGTGCGTCAGCATCTCCACCAAAATGAAGAAAATTAGTCGCATTTGATGGCCCCCTTCACACCGTGCAACTTTTGTTTGGAACATTTTTTTGCGACGTCGATAATTACCGAGTTATTTGGAGTGGCAGAGATAAGAGGGACACCCTGTATACGTGACATAAGCAAAACAGCAGGGAAATATATCTGCAATACAATTTCCCGAAAAATGTTCCATATTCGTGCACATATATTTGTCAAACGTATATAATTTCGTATGCGGAAAGTCCAATAAAAATGCGTCGTTTGTCTTCGTTCAGACGTCGTGGCGCGTGCGAAGACGAGAGATATACGGCGTGAAAAGTCCACGGTATTTACAAGAAGCGCGCATGGTCCGAAGCCGGTGGATGGCTGGGCTACACACAGATCATCAGCAGTGCAACATTTTCTGAGACAATTTTCGAACAGTATTTTTTAAATGTGTACGTCATGATTAAAGCGATTCTGGGCTTGTTTGGGTTCGTTTGTAACCAATCCACCCCCACAAGGCGATAGGAGCTTACATTGAGAAATTAAATTAAAACAGGTAGCGATAAAAAAAATGAGAGTACTTTTTCGTCGTAAAAAAATGCGTGCAATTTCTTGTAAAAAAAATCGTATAATTTTGTGTAAAGAAAAAGTCGCTCCTGGTTCCTAACGTCAAACAGTAGGCGATGTTAAAAAAGAAAAAAACTCGATGTAAGCACCGAAGATAAAAAAGAGATACAAAAATAAGAGTACCTTTTCCCTTTTACGAAGCATCCATCAGTCGTAGATAATTATCTTTCAAATGTATACGTCGTGATGAAAGAAATTCTGAGCTTGTTCGGATTCGTTTGGACTCAATCCACCCTCGCAAGGTGGTTGGTGCTTTGGAGGTTTGAGAAATTAAATTTAAAAAAACCGGCAGAGACAGATAGAAATGAGAGTACTCTTGCTCTTCTACAAAGCATCATCAGTCGTAGATAATTATTTTTCAAATGTGCACGTCATGATGAAAGAGATTCTGAGCTTGCTTGGGTTTGTTTGGATCCAATCCACCGCCACAAGGCGG
>OX101791.1:37424539-37433745 GCA_944452715.1 Ophion slaviceki
ATTTGGGCGCTGATTTATTATCGATTGTAATTCTCTTAAACATAGATCATTACGATCGAACTATAACTTTTATTATAATCAAATTTTTTATTATAATAATGGTTTACGATAATTAAATGATAAATTTCCAATGTGTTCGCGGCACATAAAAAATGGATCAAGATTAAAAGGGAATTAAACAACGTTGGGATGTATTCCTCTATAAGAATGAAGCTTTAACGTTTCGATCGACAGGTCGAAAACAATTTTCGTTAGTCGTATGAAATTTCGTTAACAACCGTCTACTTGTGATTTTGTTGAAACTCATATGTGATAAAGCATTGAAAATGATTAGACGCGTGATAATTTTTTATCGGCGGAAAAACCGCTTTGAGGAGGGAAACCACCCCTCAAAAAAGGGCGTGTCACCCTTGATTGAATTTTTCTTCAACACTTCTATAGTGGACTTTCCGTCGCTTTAGATTAGAAGAATTTTGATTTTTTTTTCATCCAGATCGGTGGACTGCTTGCGGGTGAAACTGCAAAATCATCCCCTAACACGCCGTTCTTTGAGGGTTGGTTTCCTTACTTAAAACTGTTTTTCCGCAGATAGAAAAAATCGTGTCTAATAGTTTTCAATGCTCTATTATATATGGGTTTTAACAAAATCGATGTCGGACACTCAAGGGGGTATACCTATTTGTAAATTTCGCAAAGTTACTTTTTTCAAAACTAATATATTTTGTCAGCACGTCATCTTATAAATATTCTTTGAAAATTTGATGGTGATCGGATCAAAGTCGACGGATTTATAGGTTGTTATGTTGACACCGGTCGGAACGCTTGTAGTGTTGTCCGAAACATTAAACTCATTTTTTTCGAAAGTACGTGTTTAAAGTGGGTGAGCTAAATATCTCGAAAACGACTCCATCGATACTTCTGAAATTTGCAGGGCTTTTTCTAGATGTAAAAATATAGTATTTGATCGAAGGATTTTTTTTCCAATGTGTATTTTCAATTTGATGAACGAGAAATGCCCATTGTTTTCGAAAAATCATTTTTCAAATACCTAATTTTTGTAAAAATGGATGGTCAATATATTCCATTAAAAAATCCCAAACATAAGCCGTTTTCGACTGTTGCAACTATAGGCATCACCCGTTAAGTGATGTTCCTTGTGAGAAGGGTCACGAAAAAACTGCAGGGCTTTTGAACTTACCCGTCTCTTTCTTTCTCTCGTTCTTTCTTTCCCGCCCTCTCTCTCTCTCTCTCTCTCTCTCTCTCTCTCTCTCTCTCTCTCTCTATAAATATATATTTAAACAACACTGAAATAATAGTATATTATCGTGCAACATTTATTTATTTCGTGGCACGAAAGAAAAAGAAGAAAGAACAACTTCTTTTCTCCGAGTAAATCAAGAGTGTGGAATTCATTGTGCGAAATAAGAAGACGACACCTCGGGCCAAACGATAAAAGCTTCTATTCGTTTTTATGCCTGCTTTCCTACGTTTATATTCGTATATAATTCGCGACTATAAAGGTGGTCGGTGAAAAGTCTTTGAAATGCCGCGACGTGGAGGCGGACAGGGTGGGCGCTTTTTCTTCCACCGGCAATACAAGAACAAAGGGGACAGTTTTTTCTTCCGCAGCGGGTCGAAGAAGTCGCGTGGCCTGTGGGTTAGAAAGTCTAAGGGCGCCGCACGAATCGGGAGCTTTTCGTCGTTGAGTGCGCGAACGGAGTGACGGGGGCGCGACCTTGGAGAGAGAAAGAGTTTTCGTCTCTTTCATCGCGAGGGTGCCTAGCCGGGCATCGTTTACGGCCAACGACATTTCTCTCTTGCGGGAAAAGCCGCAAATGGGCCGCGAAGAAGCTCGATTGCCGAGCGAGCGTCGACAGCGAGAGAGAAGGGGGAGGGAGAGAGAGAGAGCCATTGAAAACGAAGTACAGGTACTCTAAACTCTCAGTGTCGTTTTCGTCAGTGAAGCTGCCTATTCCGCGATTCAGAAGACCTCTCCCTATTCGCTGGACCTCGACCATTTTTCCATCCATCCTTTTCCTCATACATCTATGGCTGTAAAGACCGCGAGACGGGCGGAAGAGGAGGGGGCTTAGAGAGCGAGTGTGGGCAAAGTGCGAAAAGCGAAGTACCTTCGTTTATTTCTACGACCGTTTACGAGCGACGAAAATTGACGACAATATGTGGAAAAAAAGAACTTCTTCGTCCATCAACGGAGTACACTTTCCTGCATTCGCTGGATTGCCTATCGTTTCTCGCGCGTCAGGAAGTAGCGAAGGCGGTAGTTGAAAAAATCCATCAGCATGACGATCCAATGGAAATCCATCAGTGCCACGAACGGAAAGAACCTTCCAACTGCATAGTTGTACTTTGAACTGCATTCTGACTGATGTTGATAAAGCAGCGAGCCAAAGAATTTGTTCGATGGACTTACGGCAGTACAGTTCACCGATTACTTTGGTGATCAGTATTCCATTTTTGACTTGGGCTTGTTCGGGTCTTGTCCGGGAAGGATGAAACTTCCAGCCAACTTTGGACGGAAAAGCCTGTTGGGGTTGTTCAGCTTTGTTTGGGGCTCAATGAGCTTGGATTGGTTTAGTGATTGATCAAAGTGTTGGAGTTGGCTTTGAGTTTGTTTAGTGTTTGACAAGTTTGTTTTGGTTTGCGTAGTTTCTAATGAGTCTGGTTGGGCTTGCTTAGTGTCTATTAAGCTGCCGTGTTGCTCATGAGCACTCCGCCAATATGCCGACGTACATCAAAGGCTTATCAATATGTCCCGCTGGACCCATCAGTCATATGCGTGATATTGCTTCCCAGAGCCTCCGTTACGTGAATTCCGAACGCTTTTTTCGTCCTTGCCGCACAGCAGCGCGCAAATCTGTCTCAGCTTGATATCCTCCAACGCGCGATTTAGCCTGACCAAAGGTCGTCACTGGCATTATGTTCGGGTTTAACGGTCTGCACCTTCGCGTGTCACTCCCGCGGCATTGCAGCCCCCTTCAGACGCCACACATTCGCGCGAAGCGGAAAACGAATGAAAGCCCAAAAAAAGAAGAGGAGAAAGAAAAACAGCAAGAGCTTAAGCGTATTCAAGCGAGAAGACTGCAGGCTCTTTCCTGCAGGCAGCTCTATAGAGTTGGCTTGGACGACCCTGGCTGCGTGACCACCGTGTAGCTCTCCTGCGTATAAAAGCCCGGGGTATTAACAGCCCCGGGAGCCAAAAGGAAAGAATGAAAAAAAATGTGAGTGCCGGAGAGCCGAGTGGGAGGAGAAAAAAGGGCGAGGATTCGTACCGTTAAGCCGGGGAAGCTCCTGCCGCAGTTTATTTCCATCGCGCACTTTTACAGCAGGCAGATCGCGGGAAAAGGATCGCGGCATCAGGGAACGAGTGATCGTGTACACGTGTCGGCTGGGAGGAGCGTCAGGCCGAAGAGTCCGAACGAATGCACTCGGACAATGGAGCAATTTTGTCGTCGGGATCGACTCCCAAGCCTGATGACGTATCTGTATAAACGTGTGCACGGGCGTGTCCTGCTCTCGTGGACGAGAAGTTTCGCGATGAGGACGATTAGATACGTGGTAGGTAATAGCCGGAGTCCAATCTGCATTCGTAATGACGAACGTGGAAGGTGACACGGTGTCTGACCTCGGTCCAGGGACATCGGCCATCTATTAACCCCTGAGGTCCGTACCACTGACGAGGTACATCCCCCTGGCTCCCTCTGTCACTTGGTATATGTTCCAGCACGACCGCGAGCCAATACCCCATTTTGAATCGTGTCCGTGTGTCCGTACCAAAGCTGGTATATGGGTGTCCACGTGGTAGAGCATTCTGTCTCCGGTGCTTCCATCGCCTCATCCTACAGCCCTCTTTGTCCATCAGTCTTGGTCCGGGCTGGAGCTCCCTACTCCCTTCATTAATGAGAGCCACTCGCGACCGCCAACCACCGCGACTTCGATCACCATAGCGACACTCCGGCAACGTTCTAGGCCACCCTTTTGCCACCCTGTTTTGCCCACATACCACACCCGCTGCAGCTCACGTCGAGCCTGGTCCGCCAGCCAACGACCCAGACATGTGTCTCCAATATCGGCTCACCCCATACTGGTGGCCAGACGCGCTCTTCGGCGCAGCACCCACCGCCGCGCACGTCGGAACCTGGTCACCTTTGTCCTTGAACGAGAAACGGCTGAATCAATGATGACGGAAGGCTTGCTTGTTGCGGAAGCTGGTGGAGAACGAGGACTGGTTTTCGGTGTTTCGAAGGATGATCGAGCTGCGATATTTGCCGGGGTGTGGCATTCGTGAGCGGTCCATTGGGCTTAGAAGCATGCACTTAGATCTGGTATTCCGGGCCTTATTTGGATCTCATTGGTGGCGAAGAACGTAATGGAGTCTCTAACCCAATGCGGATTCACTTTGGCATTGGAGGTTTCAACAGATTGCGAGGGATTGGAGTAGCATCACTTTTTGGTAGGTTGTCATTAAAGGGTACCCCCACTTGCGATTTTGAAAAAATCGATTTTTTTTATTGCATTTTATTGAAGTATAAGTATCCGGGCCCATACGGAAGTATGGGCCCGGAATAGATGACTCTATGTAAGTTTACAAAAAAAAAATATTTTCTTCGTGTAAACTGAAATTGAAACTTTAAACGCGTTTTTCTCAAAATGGCATTTCTGAAGTCGGTGACCAAGATTACTCGAACACTAATGAACCGATCTTCTTGAAATTTTGCAGGCTTATTTAATACATAAAAATGTAGTCTTTAATCGTTCGATTTTTTTTCGAAAAAAATTGCCGTTTTATAGCCAAAAAACGGCCGTTTTTTTTCGTTAAAATCGAACCTGTAACTTTGACTGTCCGCCATTTTGTGAAAAATGAATATTTTTTAAAATCCTTCGATTAAAGACTAGTTTATACTTATATTTGACTAAATCCATCCGCATTTTTTTTTCCGATGATCCACTTCGCCGCAATGTTGGTCACCTCAAACCGTGTATATAAAAACATTATTTCATTGACGGCCATTTGCCACTAAACAATGTAATATTTTTCAATAAAAAAATTACTGAAAGTTCTTCAAGATGTGTTCTTTAGGATGGTATATTGATCGATTAAAATTTTTTTGTAGTTTTTTTTAAAAAAATTCATGAAAAAAGCCTTTTTTGCGCTACAAGTGGGGGTAACGCCTTAAAGAACCGACTGAACATCTTGGATAAGAGATCCACCAGGATGAAAACAGCATTCGTTGGAGAATCATGAGACA
Organism: Ophion slaviceki; assembly: GCA_944452715.1. Taxonomy (NCBI): domain Eukaryota; kingdom Metazoa; phylum Arthropoda; class Insecta; order Hymenoptera; family Ichneumonidae; genus Ophion; species Ophion slaviceki. Next base: position 37,429,807 of record OX101791.1, read on the forward strand.
CGCTGTCTTTTCGTTTCGTCCCCTCTAATTGTCTGTCCACATTGAGACCACGTTACGTCAATTCCGTAGTTCTTTCACGACTCTTCTTATCGTATTATTCAACAAATATCACCACCCCGTGGATTTATTGAAATGGAAAACGTTTCCCTACTACGTGCCGGCAACGAGTCCCTGTGTTTCGCGTAGGTACGAGCAGCCGTTGCTAATAGTTTACAACGTTTTCGTCCCTGTACGCGTTTGGTCGAACCCTCCCGAGGGACCGCGAGGGCCTGCGTCGTCCGAAATTCTTTCTGTTTCGAGTGGTCTTCCGGAAAATCGAGCGCTTTAAATGCATTGGATGACATTGGTGCGTGCGTCGATACACGACACGTGATCGTGGTCTCAATCTTTGGCTCTGCCGAACCACCGCCACTAGGGTCGTGCATAAATTAGGTTGAAGACACGGGAACCAAGGAAGGGTGATCATGGAGCGAATCAACCGTGAGGAACGATCAAGTGGTCTGGCAAGGAATGCTCGTTGGTTGTCCATTCCTAAGAGAGGCACACCGATGTCGTCAATGAGCGCTAATCCAGATGTGACGATTATCCAGCCAGTTGGACACCGCGACACTGGATGTGTGATACTGTACAATGGACATCAATCAGGAAGGGCGATCATCGAGCAACCAACCGCCAGCATCGATCGTAGTCTAGCTAGGAATGATGGGTGTCCATGCCTAAAAGAGGCACGCTGGTGTCGTCAATGAGCGCCAATCCAGATGTGACGATTATCCAGCTAGTTGGACGCTGCGACACTGGAGTTTGACACTGTACAATGAACATCAATCAGGCAAGGCCATCATCGAGCAACCAACCGCCAGCATCGATCATAGTCTAGCTAGGAATGATGGTTGTCCATTCCTAAAAGAGGCACACTGATGTCATCAATAAACGCCAATCCACATGGCTACTCGTGACGATTATCCAGCTGGTTGGACGCTGCGATGCTGGATGTTAGGCATCGCACAACGAACCCCCAGCCCTCAAGGGTTCCTCCAGCCTACTGACGACTGATCTAGGGCAAAGTGGACAGGAACAGAGTGTTCACGCGTGTCATCGCTGGGTCCAAAGTTCACGTGGAAGGTAAATACACCCCGGGAATCTGTATTCGCCGATCCAAAGGTGGATGAGGGTGCAACTGAGCGGAACAGAGTGAGCCACTGTGGAGGAAGGCTGATAGCGGTGCTGTTGGCGTTGCGGAGGAGATGAGAGCGCGGAGAATAATAATTAATTGATTTTACCGTTCGGTCGAGCTCGCAGCGCACAAACTGTTCACTTCGAATTCAGTCTCAGCGAAGCTCGTTAAGGGAATTAAATGCAGTGTGTGTGCGGCCCGCGGGGAAGCGGGATTACGGCGGTTTCCGTTCGGACAGTGAGCTAATTCCGGCTCGCGATTAGCTATGAAATTTCATGACCCTCGTTACTTGCCTGCACTGTCCCGACGTATGAATACACCCGCGCACACACACGCGGAAGTATACACAAACCTGTGCCAGCCGAATGTCTTTTCTCACCCTAACATACGCTGGATATTCCACCCCAGGTCGCTTTACCGTTGGAAAAAAACTGACAAAATATGCCCTCCGTACACTTATTACTCCTGTGGTCTGCTCTCGCTGCCAGCTTATTCTCACCCCTCTTTCCGCTCGTTCCTGATTCCCGCATCAACGTTTGCGCGCACGGGCAAAGCATTAGCCGCGTGAATAACTTCCGCCTTCGTAAGTGAATAATGAAGACAAATAATTTATTATTTATGCGTGTACACACATATACACACATATTATATATGTGAGTGAATCCGGCGGACTTTTACCCTGAGCCCCGCCAATCCAATTAATTTTTTTATATCTAATTCCATTGACTCTAAAAGACACTCTGCTTTTTTTTGACATTTTTCGAAACAACCCTTAGAAACTGAAAAATTTACGCATTTTTTTACCATTCTTCAATAACAAATGGTTATTCAAAAATGGTAAAAAAAATGCATTGTGGGTACCAAAATATTTAAGTATCTGCCCGAAGTAGGCGGTTCTCGTATATTTCATTTTTTTAACGTTAATCGCTCAGAAAGCAAAGAAAAAATCATACGTCCACTGCGGGTGATAGCTTGAAAATTTTTACATATAATCACGCATTTTTGGGAATTTTTTTCAGTTTTTTAAATCCGGCTGTTTTTTTACGGAGATTTTTTTAAACGCAGGGTTGTTTCGAAAAATGTAAAAAAAATCAGGGAGTCTTTTACAGTCAATGGAATCAGATAAAAAAATAAATAAATCGGATTGGCGGGGGTCGGGGAATCAGTCCACCGGATTCACATGGAATACTTCATATATATATATACAGGGTGTCTTATTTTAATCTTACACCTGAATTTTCTCGAAAAATATTGCTCGGACGAAATATTGTGTGGAACAAAACCTCTAGGGATTGAAGGGGGACGTTTGAAAAAAATTTATTTGAGGAGCCAAAATTCAAAATGGCGGTGTTACAAAGGCTGACATGTTTTTTTCAAACGGAAATATAACTTTTTTTCATTGCCAAAAAATTTGGCAGCTGAAAACTAAAAACTTTTGTTGAAAAAATTGTTTGATAAAGTTCATAGTTTTCAAGTGAGAACATCGTTTTCAATTATTTTAGATGTATCCAGGATTTGTGTGTGTGTGTGTGTGTGTGTGTGTGTGTGTGTTTCTACCCATTGTGATCAAAGTTCGTCAAGGATTTAAAGAAACACGTTTTTGGGCCTGAAAATGGCACAAACGCTATTAAAATGGAAAAAAACTATTTTTCATCGATTTTCCTCCAAAATTTTCTCATGAAATATCGTCCAAATTTGAAAACAAAAAAACAAAAAAAAACAAAAATGTTCAACAGTGTTCCACACGCACGCACATGCACACACACACACACACACACACACACACACACACACACACACACATAAATCTATATTCAAAATTTAAAAAATCATGATTTGTTTAAATTTGATATTTCGAAAATTCCTTCGATTTATCATTGGATAAACAATCATACTAACAAAATCTGTTTTTTTTCGTCAAATATAAAAAATAATATACGAAATATCATCTAATATTTTTAAACGTCCAAAATCAAAAATACATTATTTTATGTTAGATAACGTGGTTCGGGAGGGCTCTCTGAAAAAGACGTTTTCGAGAAGTGCTTCCGGGACATCGGCTGTAAGTCGACCATAATGAACCCTTCGTTGACACACTCATATTTGGCCACGACTTTGACACACTGATGAGTCAATTTGACCTGGAAAGTACTCCATCCACCTGCCATTAACAGCCCTTCGGTCGGTTTTTATTGAAAAAAATCAGGGGCACACTTTAAACATTTCTTAATATGTCTGCATAATTGAAATTCGGAAAATCGCAAATTAAATCGTGTAAAAAAATTATTCGAAATTTCAATTTTGGTAAAGTGAGTATTCGACTAAAAATTCATCCGGATAAAAATGTCGTATCGGATAAATGTGTCAACAGAGGGTTAAAGATTTTTACACAATAAATTACAGAGTGTTCTTCAGATGATACTTTTTCAAATACCCAATTTTTCTACAAATTTACAATAGCAATTTTTCTAAAAAAAAAAAACAAAAAAACAAAAATACGCTGTTTTCGACTGTGGCAACTAGGCACAACCCGTCATTTGGCATGAACGACGAACAACGACACGCTGAGAGCTCACTCTCGTCGTCTCCTGTCCGAAATACTCGACGACCTCATCTATCGTCGCAACTTCGTATCGCGAGAGCTCCACAGTCCGCGCCGGCCCCATTATAAAGTATAATGCTTATGTTTTATAGATAGGCAACAAGAAGAAGCGACGGAAAAAAAGGGGAACGATAACGTCGGAGTGCTATAGTGTAGGAGGATT
>OX101791.1:37433945-37510952 GCA_944452715.1 Ophion slaviceki
TTACAATGTCAGCAAATTTGAAAAATCTCATTTCGAGAAAACGCGTTTAAAGATTTGCCTATCGATTTTTACAAGATAAAACGATAGAGATACGGCCTTGAAATTTTTACAGGATATTCTTGAAAGTATAAACTGTCGAAAAAGGCAAAAAAATGATTTTTTCAAGTCCCACACTGGTTTAGCCCCTTAATCATTTTCCCCAAAACGTCAAATTGATCTACCGAAAAATACCGGTCTCGTATTGTCCTCGTTCCCCGGCCAACGTTGCTGTCTTCCGTAAGAGCTTTTTATCCTCAATAGGAGCTTCTCCTTTTTAGCAAGAGCTTTTAAAATCAACGATGGTGGAGATAAATAAAATCCGGTTCGTCTACGTGCGCGCTACGATGTGTGTCTCGAACGATCGAAAATAGAATTTTGCACTGACAGGTAGAAAAGGAGAGAGAGAAAGGGGAGAGAGAGAGAGAAGACAGAAGGTTACGAACACATCTCACGGCCTTTGATGGTGTCGAAGCGCGGACCGAGGGGTTGGCTCGGACCGGGAGGGTTGAAAGGAAATTGGCACCGAATTCACGCCAAGCGGATATTGACGTCTGCGGCGTAATATATATATATATATATATATATATATATATATATATATATATATATATATATCACATCAGCAGCAAACGCGTCCGAGATGAGTTTCCAAGAGTCCGCGAATCTCCGGACGAGCGTACGCGCCCGTGAAACGGAAAAACAAAGCTGCGAATAAAAACCTCTTCCAATAAAAACCACTAAAATTCGTACTCGTGATCGTGCCCCAAACTTCAGGAAGCGCATTTTTCTGGCGAATAAAGAATAATGAACGAAAAAAAAGCATTCAAACCGCAGTGCCCAAGCCGTTGGTCGGGACTGTAGAAAAGATCAAGCAACTGAAGAAAATAGAGTTCGATTTTCGACCGATGGAAATTATCATCTGAAACAAAAAATGTTCAAATGTGCTTTTAGTATAATAATCAAACTTTCGTACGATCAAATACTTTTCTGAATTTTTTCAAAATTGGGAAAATGGCAAGCTGTGCAAATAAAAGTTCGTTTTTCGACAAAACGAAGTTCAATCATTTGTTATTACCAATTGGATAATCATAGGGAAAAATCGTTCGGTCAGACGATAGAAAATGTTATAAACTATGCTCTGTCCAAATTTGATGTGAATCGGACGAATAGATTTTGAGACACGACTCACACCGTTTCGCGAAACATAATTCTGAGAATAATGGAGAAAAAAAGGGTGAATCGCAGCGAAGTGCCCTGACACTTTACAAAAATCGTCAGAACTCGCTGACTTTTTGAAAGTTTTGCAAAATATTTTTAAAAATTTGGTTTTTTAAAAAATGTTGATTTCAGTTGATTTCAGACTAGGCTAAAAAATTATGCGACGAAAAAATCTTTTTTTTTTTATTTCAAGCGCACGCAAAGCCCTTGAGGAAGAGCAAAGCGGTCGAAATTTTAACAGCGTCGAGGTTGCACCCTATGAAAAAGCACTTTTTCCAGCGAGCTTTTAAACAATAATTATTATTAATTAGCGAGAGACATTAAGGAAACGTGGCAGCGCGAGGGGCTGGAAGCGCCATTGTCAGCCTCACGAACGCGCGCGTTGTTACGCCGAAACAAGGGGACTGAGCATTTTTTTTCTTCTCGTGCAAAAAAAGTCCCTCGTCGGCTCGTGAATTTTTACGGCTACCCTCGCTCGGCCTCGCTTTGCGGCTCTCCAATCTTTTTTTTCGCCTTCTTTCCTTTTTGGTCTCTTACCCACTACTGCCGAGCTGGTGGTTTCTACATTACAGTAAATGGGTTCGAAGTGCGCGACGAGAAAGGGCCACTGTTACTCCGTAATAAGGATGTACCGCGAGTCTCGACAATGCAACCCGTTATCACACGCTCGTGATTGAAATGGCTCGTGCGAGCACTAAAATGCGCCCCGAGAATCCTGACGAGCCTTTTTACGTAGCAAAGAATCAAGTCTTGTCTATTTTTATTATATTTATTTATTATACTCCATATATAATTATATAATATATTTATACTTCATATTTACTATATAATTATATAATACATTTACTTATTATATTCATTATATAATTATATAATTTATTTATCCAATATATTATGTAAATAATATTATCATATAATGTATTTTTTAATCATATTTATTATATACTTGGCACGCCGAAATAAATTAATGTACTTTGGAATCACAATAACCTTCGAAGTTAACGTGGCGAACATTTCGTTCACCACTTTCGCCCTTTAAGGCGTTACCCCCACTTGTAGCGCAAAAAAAGGCCTTTTTCATGATTTTTTTTAAAGAAAACTACAAAACTTTTTTAATCGATCAATATACCATCTTAAAGAACACATCTTGAAGAACTTTCAGTAATTTTTTTATTGAAAAATATTACATTGTTTAGTGGCAAATGGCCGTCAATGAAATAATGTTTTTATATACACGGTTTGCGGTGACCAACATTGCGGGGAAGTGGATCATCTGAAAAAAAATGCGGATGGATTTAGTCAAATATAAGTATAAACTAGTCTTTAATCGAAGGATTTTAAAAAATATTTATTTTTCACAAAATGGCGGACAGTCAAAGTTAATCGTTCGATTTTAACGAAAAAAAACGGCCGTTCTTTGGCTACAAAACGGCAATTTTTTTCGAAAAAAAAATCGAACGATTAAAGACTACATTTTTATGTATTGAATAAGCCTGCAAAATTTCGAGAAGATCGGTTCATTAGTGTTCGAGTAATCTTGGTCACCGACTTCAGAAATGCCATTTTGAGAAAAACGCGTTTAAAGTTTCAATTTCACAACGGATTCTTCTCTTTCAACGCTCATATCTCAGTCAATTTTGTTCGGATCGACTTGACATTTTCAGGACATATTCTCAGATACTTATACTTCAAAAAAATGCAATCAAAAAATCGATTTTTTCAAAATCGCAAGTGGGGGTAACCCCTTAATTTGAAAAGTCGTAACCCAACGAGAAAATATGTTATATATACACACACACACACACATATATATATATACGTAACCCAATTAAAAAATATTATATCGAACCTTTCCATTACAGGGGCAAAAGGGGTGAGGAATGTTGGCCACTGTAACTTTCTATTAATTAAGCTATTCAGCTCCATTGATTAAACTTCTACTAATTGATTAATCTTATCGAGATTACATCGAAGTGCATAGATCATTTTTGACAAGCCGATTATTAGTTTTTTAAATCACTTTTTATGTTATGTATTCTCTGAGAACTTTCAATAACATCCATTATTTATATTAACCTTAATGTGCGATATTAGCATTTGAAATAACTGAAAGAATACAATAACCCCCAAAACATTTGTCTTTTTTCGAAGAATTACTGAATTATTTCAGAAAAGTGCAAGTATTTCCTTTTCCATATACATATATATATATATATATATGCATTTTATTTTTTATTTTTTTTCCTTCTTTTTTAATATTATATAAAACATATTACGTTTTATTTTATAATTAATGAATAATTATTATATTTTCTTGTTCATTATTATTATTATGTATGTATACACAGCCTCGCGCAAAATTTTGCCCAATTTTGACGAAATGTATCGAACAATTTCGAAACGGATGGCCAAAGTTAAATACAACATTAGAGGGAGAATAAAACTTCGGGTTTTTCTTATTCCCCACGTATACACAGCATCCAAACGAGTCGTCGAAACTTTTAACTCGCGTTACCGGTACGTTCGATACGAGGGCATACGTAAAGAGCTCCGAGGAAAATTTCATAATCACGCCAGAGCGCGCGCGCACACGCGACGAGCTCCTGAGTTACTTTTCATGTTTCTTGACTATTCGCGGCGGGCTCTCGCGCACCGTGTCTATAAAACGAATCATTCGCGAGAGGGTGGCGAGGGGAAAAAATAGTATGTATGTATGGGGTATTCCAGTTCAACTCAGACAACTATTTCCCTCGCTATCGCAGATTTCCATAGTGGAAAACCTCTTTCCTGGTGTTAAAATATATATATATATATATATATATATATATATATATATATATATATATATATATTATTTTTCCCAACGAATTTAACGAAAACAATTATTTTTAATAAAAAAAACATGTTTTTCGTTAAACTCAGCACAAATTAAAAATGAACCGTTTCAGGCCTGTCGGAGCCGAATTGGAAATCACAAAATCAATGATAGCATTATTGGACATTAAAATGATAAAAATCTTCCAAAAAAATATGATTAATTCGAAACAAAATAAAAGGAAAAATAGGTCCACGGTGAGACCAGTCTTAAAAGTCATAGAATGGGTCACACTATTTTAGAGAATTTTTTGAAAAAAATAAAAAATAGATAATCATCTTTAAAAAAAAATAGCTTTCACTTAAGAAGCAACAAAAGTTCACATTGATAATTGATCATTTTTTTCATATTTTTTTACAAAAGTATGCTTTACAATGAAAAAAAAATTATATAGTGACATTTGTCGATATCTTAATTGGTTCAGGAGTTATCAGCGTTAAAACGTTTCCAAAACTCTCGAAATCGATATTTTTGGAAAATTATGACTTCTAAAATAGAAGAGATAAAAATCTAAAAATTGGTGTGAATATTTCTTTCATGAGCTACAATTTTACAAAAAAAAATCAGAAAAACCAAAAATGGTCGGGTTCACGGACTGGGTAAAATGGCGTGGAATGTCCCCTATACATCCCACCCAAATTGAATTTCATCTGAAACCATGTTTTTCAAGTTTCTCTTTACTTGCATAACCAAAAAAGCACTTCACTGACTTCCGAACTGTCGAACAAACATGCCCGAAATCGAAATTTCACCACAAAAATAGTAAATATCGGAAGCACAATTTGAGCTTTGGTGAAAAATGCACAAAACAGGTCTCAGACGTATCGAAATTTTTTCGAAATTTTAAAAGCCTTCCGATTGGACTTTCGATTTTTCATCCGCAGGAGTGCCAGGAGTGGGGTGAAAAAATGAAAAAAAATGTTTTTTCGACACCAGGAGTGAGGTTTTCCACTCTGGAAATTTATGATCAACGATGGTGAGGAATACAGTTGTCTGAGTTCAACCGGGATACCCCATAAATATATTTCTCATATACAAAAATAAACATGCACTACCATCTAGGTGTGTGTAACTTTCTCCCGCTCGACGTGCACTTTCATCGCAAGCTGCAACATCGCACCACTTCCTCACGGTGAGTGAAAAAGAAGAAAAAAATTATATTTGAAAAAAAAACGAAAAACAAAAGATTCTCAGATGAAAAAGAAAAATGCGAGAGAATCGAGTTCTCGCGAGGAAGATTGGTCTTGGGAAGGGCTTCCAAATTGCCAAAGTTGCGCGGGTAGAGTCAAGGGACGAGCTTCGACAATGCGCTCTTCGAAGTTTTTCATTTCTTTTCACTTTCATCCCCTTTACTTTCCGCTCAACAATATATCTCGCGGGTAACGAGCACTGACGTTATCGCTGCTTTATTTTGTACCGCTAAAGACCATTGTTTGTTATTATTATTATTATTATATACATACACCAAGATGGCACAAATTTGAGCTCCATTTTTTTTCCTTTCCCTCACCATCCAATTATCTTCTTTAAGGGGTTACCCCCACTTGCGATTTTGAAGAAATCGATTTTTTTTATTGCATTTTTTTGAAGTATAAGTATCCGGGCCCATACTTCTGTATGGGCCCGGAATAGATGACTCTATGTAAGTTTACAAAAAAAAAATATTTTCTTCGTGTAAACTGAAATTGAAACTTTAAACGCGTTTTTCTCAAAATGGCATTTCTGAAGTCGGTGACCAAGATTACTCGAACACTAATGAACCGATCTTCTTGAAATTTTGCAGGCTTATTTAATACATAAAAATGTAGTCTTTAATGGTTCGATTTTTTTTTCGAAACAAAATGGCCGTTTTATAGCCAAAAAACGGCTGTTTTTTCGTTAAAATCGAACCATTAACTTTGACTGTCCGCCATTTTGTGAAAAATGAATATTTTTTAAAATCCTTCGATTAAAGACTAGTTTATACTTATATTTGACTAAATCCATCCGCATTTTTTTTTCAGATGATCCACTTCGCCGCAATGTTGGTCACCGCAAACCGTGTATATAAAAACATTATTTCATTGACGGCCATTTGCCACTAAACAATGTAATATTTTTCAATAAAAAAATTACTGAAAGTTCTTCAAGATGTGTTCTTTAAGATGGTATATTGATCGATTAAAAAAGTTTTGTAGTTTTCTTTAAAAAAATTCATGAAAAAGGCCTTTTTTGCGCTACAAGTGGGGTAACGCCTTAAAGAAAAAAAAAATGTCGCGAAAGCTGCAAGCGGTCAAAAACTATTTAGAGGTCGCTCACGCCTCCGAAAAATGCACACTCCCATTTAAAAAATCGATTTTTTTGTCGTCCATTTCTCACCCACGAATTTTACGCTTTATAATTTTTTAATTAACCTCGCGAAAGCTCTAGCCGGCCATTTAATATTTAGTGGGCGCTCAAAAGCTTCGAAATGTCAAATTTTCACCAATTTTTGTTTACTCTTCTAACTCAAAAATTTGACGCTTTGTAAAATTTTCGAAACAATTAATCCTTTTTTCTTCAGAAACCGTCCTACAGTTGGTCTCGTTATCGTAATACAATAACACATAATAATGCCTAATAACACACATCGTTTAATTGGTGTTTGTTACAAATTATTATAATAAATTATTCAGTAAATGTAACACTTCGCTGTTTATTTTGTTTTTATGCTACAAGGAATTATAGTGCATGGGAGATTTATTTTTTTGACGGAAATAGTAAATTTCGAAAACCTTTAGCGACCACTAAATATTCATTGGCCAGCTAGAGCTTTCGTGAGGTTAATTTGAAAATTATAAAGCGTTAAATTCATCGGTGGGAAGTGGACGAAAAAAAAAACGATTTTGTAATAAAAAAAATAGAATTTTTGGGAGGCTTGAGCGACCACTAAATATTTTTTGACCGCTCGCAGCTTCGGCGACAATTTTTTTTTTCCTTAAAGACAATAATTAGATGGTGAGAAAAAGGGGGAAAAATATAGAGCTCCAATTTGTGTCACCCTAACGTACACTGATAAAAAGAAACTTTCGAAGTGGGAAAAATCGGTTATTTACGCACAGGGAACGAAATTAAAGCGGCATTTATTCTTCTGATAACGGTTAATTACGAGTATCAGGAATAAATAAAGTACGCTCGTTTCGTCAGATATTACGGGCGGTTAACTTCGCTGGATGCATCGCCAGCGATATTCCATTAAAATGTGGCTGTGTGTACGTGGTGGTTTTAATTGGTCATAAAAACTTCGATATTCAAGGGAGGACATCACTGTGACGGGTGGAAAAAGGTAGTTTTTTTCGAAATTTTCGGTCCACTGGATTATTTATTTGGGTTTTGGAAAAAAGGTATGTCATTGAGCATACATTGATCTTATTTCATGTACATTGTGATTTTTAAAAAATACCAAATATCAACGGTGTTGACTTGTAATAGAGCCTCTGTATAAAACATGTGTCCGGATCGATAACTCGACAATGCTCGGTCTGGAAAATAAAAATAAAAAAATTTTATAATCTTTATAAATGTTGTTCTCGTTGTACGTAGCCGTTTTTCGAGAAAAAGCCTCACAAATTGGCGGGTGTTAAAAAAATGTGATTTTGGCGACATTTTTACTTATATTCGGGGATTTAAAAAATACTGAATTTGAAAAAAAAACCACGTACAACGATAGCTACGGGAATTACGGAAATTTTGGTTTTTTAATTAAAAATCGGACAATTAGAGTTATGATACCGGCCATGTCGAAAAAGTCGTTTCGAGAAAAAAGCGATTGAATGTTTTAGTATACGTAAATCGTTGCGCTACCTGCACTCACTAAATCGTCTGTAACTTGGTAAATTTTCAATATTTTAACTTGAAACTTTTTTCAAATACTTTTGAATATGTATACATTGAGAAAATGCAAAAAATGGATTTTTTGAACCGTCACAGCGGTATCCCGCCTTGAAGGGTTAAATTTAAAAAATAGATTTTTTATTGCGTACTTTATAGCCTTTACTTTAATTTGCTACGGATCTTCTGTAAAAATTTAAAAATTTAGAGATTTGTGACGATTTTGTGAAGGTTCGAATCGCCCCTTTTTAGTTCTGCGTACTCTCAAAACGTTTTATAAAACAGTTCAAGTATCTTAAAATCTAGTCATCCGATTCGCTTCAAATTCGGACAGGGCATAGTTTATGAAATTTTCTGTCCCACGATCGAATGATTTTCAAATAAATTTATCCATTCGTTAATAACAAATCATTAAAATTGTTTTTTTCTTCGAAAATCGAACTTTTCTTTCTTCACCGTGGCACTTGCGTCATTTTCAAATTTTCAACGAAGTACCCGGTCATGCAAAAGTTAAATTATACTAAAAGTACATTTCGTTTATTTTTCATTCAAACTGACCGTAGTAGCCAGAAGCACCTATGCCGATTGGCCATGCACTCAACACCGGTACTTTCTTCAAATAATTTATTTGTAAATATGTATGAATATTTAATATTTACAAATAAATTATTTGCAAACATCTATCAAAATGTATTAATAAATATTACGCCGATTGGCCATGCACTCAACACCGGTACTTTCTTCAAATAATTTATTTGTAAATATTTATCAATATTTAATATTTACAAATAAATTATTTGTAAACATCTATCAAAATTTATTAATAAATATTTAACAATATTTTCCAATGCAAAAAAACCACAAATTTGTCAAGACTATGTATCAACCGTCTGTAAAATCCCAACCTCGTCATCCCATATCCTAATCAGACAAACAAAAAACACAAAACCCTCTTATTTTTCGATCTCCAATTTTTTCATCGTCCAACTTGCTCTCGACAGTAATAACCAAACTCGCACCCCCTCTCTCTCCTCATCGCCCGCAGCTCTCGAACGAGGCACAATGCGTTTGTGCATTTTCGTGAAACAATTAAATTCGATAAATTCATTAAGCTCATAGCGCATTTAAAGCAATACACACACAGCCTCGAGCTGGAAAACGATACGCGGATAATTGTGAAATACAATTTGATTTCGAGCAGTATTATCCCCCACCCTCGTCATTAAACCCATTTACGTGAAATTCTCCACGTCCGATCTGAATGTTCACAACTAACACTCTGTAAATTCTATCCCGTACGTAGGCTCACTTGTAGTCGGGTGGCAAGAGATGGAAAGCGACGGGGGAGGATTAGGGGGGGGGGGGCATGGTATAAATCACCGAAGCGCCGAACATTAGTTACACGGTATACGAGCCATGAAATACATAGATTTTGCCTCTGAGATATCTATATATCGAAACATAGTCAAAGACATATATATATATATATATATATATACATACATGAGTGTATGTATTAATAGATATATATACAAATGTATGTAAGGTCATATACGTATACATTTATATATATATATATATATATATATATATATATATATATATATATATATATATATACGTGTGTGTGTATATGTATATGCATATATACCTTACACCCTGGTACGTATATATATTCGGCTGAATCCTTGCTAATCCGACCAATGATTAATTCCCGCCATCTACTACCCCATCTCCGAAATCGATCCTCGTATTTTTTTTTTTGGCCCCTTCAATCTCGTAACGCATCGTGTGTCAAATGATAATCTATCGGAGTGTCTGTCCAAAAATCATCTCGTTCGATTTGAAGCAAAAAATAGTCGCTCAAAATTCATGCAAAAGGTGTTCCATCAATGAGGTTGATCGTTCGGTTCTCAGTGAACATTTTTAAGTTTTTCAAGAGTTGGAGCCATTCGATTTCGAGGACCGTCCTCATAACATGCAATCGTCCAGATACTCAATACTATATAGACCCCGGTATCTTCAGAATAACCTTTAGACAAATACGGGCAGATTTGTATAAGGGTCGTTGCGAGGAATATCTTGGGCGCAAAATCAAGAATGTACTTGCTCAATACGTATCTGCAGGCTGAGGTAAGGTGGCGGTTTGAAAGGGAAGATACCTTTAGGCGAGGAAAAGGTTGCTGATTTTCATGATTTTTTTTAACGCGGGCCTCTAGTTTCTCGGCTGTTTTTTTACGGCTTTTTCAATAATTTTTTACGGCCACAGCATCGAAATAATCAATCTCATTGTTTTTGCATAATCTTTATTAACATTTAAATAAGCTTTACAAATTTTTTGAAGTCAAAATATATAATAGAATAAAAGTTATAATGGCCGACAGGAAGACATCAAGTAAAAGAGGTGCTTGACGGTGACCAAGATTGCGGCTGTTCTGCTTATCTGAAATCAAAAAACCAAACGGCATTTTAATCTTCATATTTAAGACTAGCGATTGAACTAGAGTGAATTCTAAATTACAAAAATTGACTTTTTTATACACTTTTGAAATTCTCGAAATCCTTAGACTTAGGACTAAGCTTACCTAGGCTAGATATGTTCGTAACACCTTGTGTGTGTATGTATATATATATATAGAGAGAGAGAGAGAGAGAGAGAGAGAGAGAGAGAGAGAGAGAGAGAGACATTCAGAGACTCCACATCGACAAATAAACGCGCAGAGCACGTAGCTGAATATCCATACACATATGTAACGAAATCTCGAATACGTATGGTGCAAAATTTGCTGCAGTAGTTACCGAATGAGGGCAGGTAGCACTGCACGATCGCTCGTTTTGCCAAAATAGTCAGAAGATACGATATCTCTCTTCGTTACACGTACTATATATTATATTTACATTCTTTATACACACACACACACACACACACACACACACACACGCGCGCGCGCGCGCGCGTGTGTGTGTGTGTATATATATATATATATATATATATATATATATATACACACACACACACTAAATACTATATAGTATGTTTATATGGATACACATACACACACTATATACTATGTATGCACATGTGAGCGTCGACCACTCAATTCGTAATAGAGACGAGACCGGAAATTGGCCTATTTCGACCGCAATAATCGAAACGGCGCAATATCGAAGCACACACAAGGACACACATACACACGCTCACTCATACCGTGACGAAAGCATCACTATTGCTGGGAGTACAATATGCTTTATTTTTTATTCTCTTTTGTATCCGACTGGCGCTCTCTCTCTCTCTCTCTCTCTCTCTCTCTCTTTCGTGCGCTACTTACAATTAGCCACGCTACAGAGCTATTTCATTCGCCGGGCAATGGGAGCTTAAAGCAATAAAGGACTCGAACTTTGGGCACTTTCGTGCGGGTACTGGGGAGCGCGATGTAGTTTGGATCTCGCTAAGGATCGCAAAAATCTGTTTTTTTTACGAAGCATCGAGGGCAAATTGGTATAATTTGGATTATGGCGATCTGAATGTGAAAATGCACGAGTTTTGGGGTTTTGAGGGTCATCGTTATAGATAAACGATTTGGGAATCCGATATTTGGAGGGCATCTATATATGTATCGTATTCGCATATATATATATATATATATATATATATATATATATATATATACATGGGGCATAGAAAATTTAGGGGGCCAAAGTTGTTCAAGGTCATTCAAGGTTAGTATCGATGATACAAATGTGAATATCTCGGATCGCTACCAAATATTTGGTAGTGATCCGAGATATTTAGATACTCGATAGAAAATACTAGAAGAATAATAGATAGAAAAATACATTATCTATGGAAGTACGGAGGACTTTTTTTGTTATATTGCATACTTCATGAGTTATTAACAAATGAACTTCCAAAAAAATTAACTTTCCAAAAATTTGCCTAAAAATGGTCAGATAATTGTTAATAACAAATTAACTGTGCAATATAAAAAATAAATCCTCCGTACTTCCATAGACAACGTATTTTTCCAGATTTATTCTACATTTCAAGTGAATCGGTTGAAAATTGTCCGAGTTATGTTTCCGGCCAACTCAAAAAATGCAGCTTTGAGATAAACGCTGCACCGCCGCCATTTTTAAATTAATCCCTTCAAAAAAATGATTGTACACAGTCACTGCTATGTATGACAAACACCCTTTTTTGTAATCTCGATTTATTTTGTAGTTTTTCTGAGAAAAAAAATCCCCAAAAAGTCCATTTTTTCGGCCTTTAGAGTGGCCTAAGGCCTTAAATCACATTTTGGACGGTTTTTTTGGCCCCTTTGTCCAGTCTCGTGTGGCAGCCTCACCGGCTGCCTATCGCACTTTTTATCCCGTTTCGCTATCGATCGTACAGCTCTTTTTTATGCTGGTCCAGTCGCGAGTCGACTGCATCGAAGTGATGTGCATGACTGACCCCTCACGAGAGTCCAGGCCGAACGAAATAGCGCACTGAAACGATGAGTTCTTTGACCCGGCGTAGACGCGATGAAAGATTTTTTTTTTTTGTAATGCACATTTCCGTACGCACATGTGCGTGTGTGTGAGTAACACTTTAGTTTTGTAAATTCAGTTCGGTAACGACGAGTGAGCATCATTGGCAGTAGAACAAGCGTGTACCGAACGTACAAACGTCAGGACCCACTCGGCCCTCCCTTTTGTAAAGGCCAATTGTTGTAAATTCAATTTCACGGGGTGAATGAGAAAACAAGTGGAATCGCTGCGAAGAGTGGAAAGTGTGCAACCTGTAAGGGTCGTTTAACACGGGGGGAATAAAAGTGCAGTCTCGTAAAAAAAATACAGGAGACGTGAAAAGATAAAATGCAATTTGGTAGCTGCGAGAGAAGACCGGATCACCTTTGATTTTTTGTGTATGATCTGGAATTCGTTATCGGCGGTGAACCGAGCAATTTTGGATGGATATTGTATTTGCTACTCGCAAAAACATTGGCACAAATGTTCGTTAATATTTTTCGGCAAGTACTCGAGATAATTTAAATGTATGCTCAATAGTTCAATTTACGTAAATTAATGTCTTATAAATAATAGTATATTTGAATAAATTAATATAATAATGTTTTCCGCCAAGCACTCGAGAGAATATCGATTAATTGATCAATAGTCAAATTTACATAAAACAATGCATTATCAATAATAGTAAATTTAAGTAAATCAATATAATAATGTTTTCTGCCAAGCATTCGAGGAAATTTTGATTGATTGATTAATAGTGTAATTCGTACGAATGAATGTCTTATAAATAAACGGAAATTTAAGTCAATTAATATAATAATGTTTTCCTTCAAGTACTTGAGAAGATTTAAATTAGTTGTTTGGGTTTGTTTGAGTTTGCATTGCATACAGTAAATTTAACTATTTATTAAATGACCCAAACAAACAATCGACTCAAATCTTCTCAAGTACTTGAGGGAAAACATTATTATATTAATTGACTTGAATTTCCTTTTATTTATAAGACATTCATTCATGTAAATGTAACTAATAAATAGTTAAATTTACATGAATTAATGTATGATAAATAAGAGTAATTAAGTTAATTAATATGGTATGTTCAAGTATAGACGAAAAGACAGGTCGATTTTATATTTATTTTTATCTAATCAGAGTATTGGGGTGACGAGGTCGAGATTTTACCCACCATCGATACATAGTCTTGCCGGGCTTGACTTTTTTTAACCCTTAGTAGTCACACTTACCTAGAATCACGTTATAGTCATACTGGGTCCATGAGACCCAGGCGTTTTTAAATTGTTACAAATAATGAAATAATGCATTGAGCGATATGAAAAAAAATAGTGAGGTATAATTTGAACCTTGTTTAATACAAAGATATTGGTTAAAAATCAAAAATTGAATTTTAAATATGCAGAAAGAATTATGAAAAAAAAACGTGAAAAATGACTTTTTTACCAAAATTGGTGTAACTCTTGTAATTATTGACCAAAAAAAAATAAAAAATGGTTTTATAATCTGGAAACAATGTACTTTGAAATAGACATAGCGGTTTCTGTGGACTTTTCAAAAACTATATTTATTTCATCCAACGCAGGTGCCATTTAGAAGGAAAGAATGAAACGCTTACGCATATAAAAAAATGTATGTTTTATTGGGAAAAAAAAAGTTGTACGGCATCAAAGTAATTTGTATGGGTCCCGTGGACCCAGTGTGACTATTAAGGGTTAAAGGAAAAATATTGATAAACAATAAAGTTATCATTATTGAAACAAAGTGCCACCGTTGCTGCATGGTCAATCGGTGTAGGTGCTTCTGGCAAAAAGTCTCAGCTGAAATTAAAAATGAAAAATAATACTTTTATTATAATAATAAAACTTCCGTACGACCGGAAACGTTGTTTAAGGCGTTACCCCCACTTGTAGCGCAAAAAAAGGCCTTTTTCATGAATTTTTTTAAAGAAAACTACAAAACTTTTTTAATCGATCAATATACCATCTTAAAGAACACATCTTGAAGAACTTTCAGTAATTTTTTTATTGAAAAATATTACATTGTTTAGTGGCAAATGGCCGTCAATGAAATAATGTTTTTATATACACGGTTTGCGGTGACCAACATTGCGGCGAAGTGGATCATCTGAAAAAAAAATGCGGATGGATTTAGTCAAATATAAGTATAAACTAGTCTTTAATCGAAGGATTTTAAAAAATATTCATTTTTCACAAAATGGCGGACAGTCAAAGTTAATGGTTCGATTTTAACGAAAAAAAAAACGGCCGTTTTTTGGCTAAAAAACGGCTATTTTTTTTTCAAAAAAAAAATCGAACGATTAAAGACTACATTTTTATGTATTAAATAAGCCTGCAAAATTTAAAGAAGATCGGTTCATTAGTGTTCGAGTAATCTTGGTCACCGACTTCAGAAATGCCATTTTGAGAAAAACGCGTTTAAAGTTTCAATTTCAGTTTACACGAAGAAAATATTTTTTTTGTAAACTTACATAGAGTCATCTATTCCGGGCCCATACTTCTGTATGGGCCCGGATACTTATACTTCAAAAAAATGCAATAAAAAAAAATCGACTTTTTCAGAATCGCAAGTGGGGGTTACCTCTTAAATTTGGAAATTTACCAAAATGACAAACTGCGAAAAAAAGTTCGATTTTCGACAAAACAGAACTTTAATAATAGGTTATCAACAAATGGACAATCACAAAAAAAACATCCGTTCACACGATAGAAAATCCAGTTCGAAACAATTATCACTTGTTCTTTCTCCTCTTTTCTCCCCTACGAGCTACATCCCCAAAAGAGTAGATTCACGTATGCTTTCCGCGATTTACACGTTGAGCTCTTTCGCCCCGGAGGGCGTTGAGCCCTCTCGCTGAAAGCGCTTGGGAACCAGCCCACATTGGCCGGAAGGAGCCCCTCTTACGTGCGGTAAACATACTTAATCTCGTTACCGATTTGCATGCGGCAAAACGGCAGTGTCAGGAAGAGCGACGAGAGCTGCTCTTCGAGTGGCAAATCTCTCGACCCGCGTGCGTTTCAATGCATACGAGGCACTCTGCGCCCACCCACCCCAGCCCTTCACCACCCACGACCCACTTTCAACCCCATCCGCACGTCCACAAATCCCGGCGTATCTCGCGTTCACGAGTTTTCGTCAGTTGCCCTGTGCCCTCCTGCTGGAACGAGCAACGGTGGGCAACACTCCAGAGTGGTTCCTGACCAACCGGAAGTCCTGGCAAGGCCAAAATGGCTCTCGAATGAGAGGGATGGGATCGACAAAAAAAAATCTCGAATTTCAGTACGACGAGAGCAAACAGAGCAAGCGAAACGCGCAAAATTTTCCCTCTGACCACAGCACCTCAAAGGCTCAAAGTTTTCGCCGATGCTGGAAATCCTGGAATTCCAGTTGCCCTCCCGTGCAAATAATTGGCGAAAAAAAAATATATGCTTCGCTTGCAAAGCAGGGCATTTATCGCAACGCAAATAGGAGACGGCGGAAGCGAGCAATGGGCGGTTGCTTACCGAGCTAGAACACGCTCGGTGCACTGCTCATCGCAATAGTTCCGAGGGAATAATCGCTTCGCTTTGTTACCGGGATAGACGGAAATTCAATTTGACAGGCAGCCGCACTTAGATCAATTATCATCCTTTGGCCAAGCGAACATACGCTAACTGTGCCGCAAACAGTTTCGCTTCTCAGATTCTACATGCACTTGTGTCTTTATGTGTGTCTCTGTGTGTGTGAAGTGTCGAAACTTTGCACCCGAGCGATTCCATCATTTCGGCCTGAACCAACTGGGATGTGTTCTACTCGGTTCTTGATGTTTGCTCGCTTCTCATACAGCAATCGGGGCAGAGGCACGAAATCCTTTGAGCCCTATCTTCCGACGGAATAACTGGAGCGTCCACTTCCGATTAAATAATATACATACAGGGTGTCCTGTAATTAATGGATAATCCTCCAACTGTCGATAGGTCAGATCATGCCCTACTATATGTTGGAATTTCAGTTTCCCAAAAGTCCCGAGATTTTCGGAATTTTGGGCTTTATGATATTTTTCGAAAACAAAAAATCATCTGCTTTTGGTTTTTCACGTGCCATTTGTACATATGATATGAATCGACAATAACTGAGCTACTTTTTAAAGCAATTGGCACGATATACGTAGTACAGTTTTTTTACACCGCTGGCTATCAAAGTCAGATAAAATTAAAATTAAAAATTTTGCATAAGATCTTCTTTCATGAAGTTTCTTTAATATTTAAGGTTAAAAAGAAGACTTTTCTAGATAAAAAAAATAACCAAGAGTATTTTTTTTGAAACCAGGTCAAAAAAAGTTATCATTTGTGGAAATGGCATGCGAAAAACCAAAAGCAGATGATTTTTTTTCGAAAAATAACATACAGCCCAAAATATCGAAAATTGTGGGACTTTTACTAAACTGAAATTCCAGCATAGAGTAGGACGTGATCTGACCTATCGACAGTTGCAAGATTCATTAGAGGACACCCCGTGTATGTATATATAAATACACACGGGGTATCCTGTAATTAATGTTTTCTGAATGGTTTGCTATATATATATATATATATATATATATATATATATATATATATATATATATATATATATATATATATATATATATATATATATATATATATATATATATATATATATATATATATGTATGTATGTATGTATGTATGTATATGTATATGTATATGTATATGTATGTATGTATATATATATATTGGCTACAAAATCCTCATTCCCATTTGAAAAAGTTTAGTTGACCTTAAAATCAGTTTGCTGCTCGAATAAGAACTGAGCGAATGGAAATGTAAATCTTGACCAACCCGTCAAATTTTTTTGTCCATTTTTTTTTCTAAAATCAATATTCATATGAGTTTTCGAGTTACAAAAATTTCTACTTTTTCTCTGTCTCTCGCTCTATATATATATATATATATACACAGAAAAAAAGGAGAAATTTTCTACATTGTCTACATTTCCATTCGTTTAGTTCTTATTCGAGCAGCAAACTGATTTTAAGGTCAACTAAACTTTTTCAAATGGGCACGAGGATTTTTTTGTACTCTTGACATTTTTTCAAGAGCACTTAAGAAACATGCTCAGCCGATAAATGACATGACAACTAATAAATTGTCCGCATAAGTTTGGGGCCCGAAAAACAGGTCGACTTTCAACATTCTTCTCTGATTAGAGTAACGGGCTGACGAGGTCGGAATTTTACACCCAATTGATACATGGTCTCACCAAGTTCGAGTGTTTTTGTAATTGAAAAATATCGATAAACAATGAAGTTATTATTGTTTGAACATAGTGCCGTCGTTGCTGCATGGCTGATCGGTGTGGGTGCCCCTGGCAGCTAGGGTCATCTGAAGAAAAAAAATGTTGAATCGACTTTTAGTATAGTAATGAAATTTCTGCATCACCGGATAGGTTTTTTTTTTTTATTTTGAGCATAAAGAAAATGGCAAGACGTAAAAAAAAGTTCGGTTTTTAAACTCTGTTATTATTTCTCGTCCTCTCTCTCTCTCTCCTTCTCTTTTTCTTTTCGGATCTAAATCTCTCTCTCTCTCTCTCTATCTATCTCCCTCTCTCTCTCTCTCTCTCTCTCTCTCTCTCTCTCTCTCTCTCTCTCTCTCTCTCTCTCTCTCTCTCTCTCTTTCTCTCTGGAATGGATTATCTCAGGAATTTTCGCAATCCCGCCCACACTTGGCCCCTATCAAAGCACGCCGCTCCTCCACTTTGATTAACGTCTAATTGGAAAATTTCTCCGGCGTGACGGAACCGCACGGTCGGAGTACAGCGGTCTCTCGATACACAACCCTCGAGACAGGTACACTCGCAGCAAGAAAAACGGACACGTGCCTATTCGTAGCACAAGCTTTGTAAGTACCGATCCGAGTCACGGGTGACTCGAGGCGAGTATCGATTTTTTTCTATCGACCAAATAACCATTTCCGGGTCCTATTATTTGGAATCGTCGTGTACGACGATCATAATAAAATTCCATATATATATATATATATATATATATATATATATATATATATATATATATATATATATATATATATAGGGAATTTTATTATTCATCCTGGCGTATATGGGCGCGCATAAATCGAATTGCATACGAATTTATATTCGACCATTCGACATTTTCGTTTATCGGGGACGATATTGTGTGTCGACAGGCCCTGGATAAGATCACGATTGATCGTCGTATGGCCGAGCAAAGATAAATCTCGTTACCGATTATATATATATATATATATATATATATATATATATATATATATATATATATATATATGTATATATATATATATATATATATATATATATATGTATATGCATATGTATATATACATATATGGGGACTATTGGCTACAAAGTTCGTTCTCACAGTAGCCAAAAGTCTCCATGCTCAACATGATGCAAGCCCCAATGTCTTCAAAATCACCTGTATATAAATTCAAGCCTATTCACATGAAGGCCATTTCAAGGACCATCGTGTCCGGAAACTTAACGATCTGCTTAATCAAAAAAAAAATAAGGACTTCAAGGATCCAAATCAGGACTTCGATAATCCTTTTACCTTATATCTCCATATGGCAATATACGATTTTTTTGCTAGTCTGACGACGAACTGACGTTCGACGAATCGAATGCAGCAACCGAACGCCAATCTGTTTTATTTCGTTTCTAGCAGAGATTGCTTGTCGACCGTGCTTGTTGTGGGGAAGATAAATCGAAACGTAGAAAGCCAAAAAAAAAGAAAACCATGAAAAAAAAACCGAAAATATGCACGCGCATCGTCGACTCGGCGCGTTCGAGGAATAACGTTCAGGATTGAGCGAATCATATAAATTATACGCATATATATTGTATACGCGTTTTATACGGCCTAGGAGCAGTGGCCATACAATGTACGGTCGGCGCTTGTACATATATTTTACACCCCTCGCATGTAGGAACTAGTTTTGCATTTTTTTTTTCTTTGTTTTTTTTACATTTATTGCCCGAACCGTTATTTGACTAGGCTTCCCTTGAGCTCCAAAGAGAGGACTTGCTCATCGATAAAGAATATCGCGCGATTCTTGCCAGTCCTGCAATCCTTGCGAGAAAGATTGGACATTTTTCTGGCCCTGGAAAAGCCTGGGGAGAAAAAATTATGCATTTTTTATTGGGCTTTGAAGTATTTAGTAATTCATTAAATTGAGTGGAATTTTAATGCGATACATATATATATATATATATATATTAAATATAAAGGTAAAAGCATTAAAAGTAAAAATTCGAGATTATTTTTTAAGTATAAAGAATATTGAGATATTAGAAATTCTTAGAATATTTTTTAGAAATTATATAAAATTATTAAAATGATCAATAATGCAGTACTCAAATTTTAAAAATATTCTTCAAATATTTCCTGATGCTTCACTGATGGCTCAATTCATGGAAATTTAAGGCAGGATTCTACTTTGAAACCATGAAAAAAACACTATTTTCGTGAATTTTTTCTGAGAATACTATTAAAGATATCGATATGGGGTTTAAACTGTTCAATAAATACACTCTTTAAGTACATAAAAAAAAAATTTCAATGTATTTTATTCATTTTTGTACACGTAAAATATGTTTAAAGCCAACGCCTCGAAAAGCAGGTACCGTTGCCGTGGTCGTGAAATCTTCCCGACGGATGGTCTGAAACAAAAAAATCAAATAGTTTCATGTTCAGTATGTCTTCAGGAACCGACCTAACTAGAATATTTTATATACGTGCAAAATTAACAAAATGGCGGCTAAAATACGAAAAATAATGCGTTTTTTTGGGTCTTTTTTTGCAATAAAAAATAGTTTTAATCAAAATTTTAAGTTGATTGTAGTTAGGTCGGTTGGTACACACATATAGAATATGTGTTCCAAATTTCATAAGGATCGGTTCAGTACTTTTTGAGTTATCACGACCACGGTACTTGAAAATGTCGTTTCGAGAAAAACGCGTTTAAAGTTTTGGTGAGTCACAATAGCGCGCTCAGGTAGGTGCGTTCGAAAGGCGAAAAAGGATAGTTAGACTGCTTGGAACTTTATAAAATTTTGACCGAACATTCTTGAACATATTTACTTTCGAAAAATGTAAAAAAAAAAAAGTTTTTTTTTCAAAGTTTCAAAGTAGAATCCTGCCTTAATTTCGACACACACACACACACACACACACACACACACACACACACACACACACACACACACACACACACACACACACACACACACACACACACACACACACACATATATATATATATATATATATATATATATCTGTGGATATATATATCACAAAATAAAAGTCCAATGAATTTAATGTATTAGGGAAAAATTTTAAACCATCTGTGATCCATCAGGGAATATGCTAAAAATATTTTTCAAATTTTTTTCTATATTAATATTAATTCTAACACTTTTATATTTATTTTTATTGTATCTACATTTTCCAAATATTTTAACATTTTTCTATCTGTCATACATGACAAGTGGTTTTTAATATTTGATTTTTTTGTTTATTGTCTCTAATATATATTTTTAAAATTCATCATTTATTTAGAACTAACTTTTGAAAATTGTTGGTTGAAAATATCGGTTAATCGATTTAATTGGTCGAGAGATTATTTTCATTTTTTAAGACTGCTTTTGGCGACTTGGAAAAATCGATTTCGTTTTTTTAAGGTTCAAAATTATCGGCATTTCGACAAAGCTGATCGAAATTTTATTTCTATATTTTTTTAAACCTCCTCTTCGAGCCGCCCGATCTAAAATATATTCTCCCAGGCTGCCTTCACGTCGTCATAATACGGGACGAATTTACGATTCACTTAGACCAAATTTCTCCGACACGGAATAAATTCACCCGAAAAAGCATTTATCCAAAAATGGCAGGAAGTAAGACAGCCTGAGGTAAGCTCCGCGCTCGGAAGCCCAAAGAAAGCCGAGCAAGCTCTTGGAAAAACTGATCGAGAATAATATTTCCGGCAGCTCTGGAGGAGAACAAACGACTCCGGTGGATGCTGGAACCAAAAGCGCGAAAGCTGCAAAAACGTTCGTAAAAATGCTCTTCTCGAACTCTCGATCTTTCTTCTCGGATACAGTTGATTGGAAAAATCTTATCGACGCGAGAATGTGGCGAATAAATTTTATCACTCGCGCGAGAGCGTAGATAAGCTCGCCTCGTATTTTTTTTCCTACGATACCAACGTACACTTTCCAGAAGGGAAGCGTAAATTTGTTTCTTCTTTCGAAAATTCTAGGTAATAACCTACTCAAGGAAAAATTGCAAAAGAACCGGTGAATAAAATTGACGCGAGTCGAGCATGCCGTGCGTCGAGAATTACCTTCATCAACTGCGCTGTCGAGTCGAGTTTTCCTTCCGTTGGTTACTTTTTTTGAAAAGTATATCTATAATCAGGAGTTATTTACCGATGCTGCATAAGCTCCCGGAGGAAAAAGCCAGTATAAAAGCTGCGAGTGCGAGCGCGTGCTCTGAGGGAGAAAGCAAGAGGCTATAAATATACAGGGTGTCCTAGAACTGAATGCGTTCCCTGAAATGGGGAGTTGGGGGTGAAATTCTGAGTCGATTGATATAAGCATGTGTGGGTCTCAGATCAACCCCTGAATTATTATTAATTTTTAAAAGCGGGCCAATCAGGAGCGCCCGCTGAGCCGGCGGACGTCGGTAGCGTTACGCGCGTGCAGTGGTGCCTGTGGGTGCGGCGCTCCCGCCAGGCACCACTGCACGCGCGTAACGCTACCGACGTCCGCCGGCTCAGCGGGCGCTCCTGATTGGCCCGCTTTTAAAAATTAATAATAATTCAGGGGTTGATCTGAGACCCACACATGCTTATATCAATCGACTCAGAATTTCACCCCCAACTCCCCATTTCAGGGAACGCATTCAGTTATGGGACACCCTGTATATATGTATATATGTGTGTGTGTGTGTGTGTGTGTGTGTGTGTGTGTGTGTGTGTGTGTGTGTGTGTGTGTGTGTGTGTGTGTGTGTGTGTGTGTGTGTGTGTGTGTGTGTGTGTGTCTGTGTGTGTGTGTGTGTATATGTGTATATATATATATATATATATATATATATATATATATATATATATATATATATATATATATATATATATATCTATTCGCGTATGTGTATGTGTGTGTTTGTTTGGGTTGGAGATGAATAAACTGCAACCGCCAAGAAGTATTGAGGATTGGCTCTCGTTCTTTCTTCATCTGCGTCTTCCGTTTCGCAGCTCTCATCTTCTCATGGACCACGCTCAACTTCTTTTCGCCCGCTCTTATTTCCTCCTTCCAATCTTATTACGTATTTTTCTCAGGAATATATATATATATATATATATATATATATATATATATATATATATATATATATATATATTTGTATATACACATATATATATATATATATATTTGTATATACACATATCTATATACCGGGTGAGCCACAGAAAGTGAGTAAAGAACCCTCAAAACCTCCTTTAAATGTTGATTTCAGACCAGAAAGTTAAAGACAAAACTTGAAGAGGTTCTCAAGATCTCTCGTACGTTTTATTCTGAAGATCAGTTTATATTTAAGTGGAGGTGGCAAACTGGTTGCGAGGTCAACCATTTCAAATGGGAGCCCATCTTTTCGAAGCTTTTATTTCACTTTTTTTAAATTGAACTACTTACCGTGAGAATAACATTAACTTACGGAAAAATTACGTTAAGGGCCGCTGAAAACATAGCAATGAAAAAAGCGAAAAATCATTTTTGTTTAGCGAAAATGATTTATTACTGTTCAAAATGTTCCCCATAGGAAGTGTAGTATATTTATGACGATTTCCGAAATGTGCGAGGAGTTCTTTGCAAATGTTCGAGTATCCAATTTCTAGTGATCCGCCATATATACAGGGTGTCCCGTTATGAATGGATAATCCTGCCACTGTCAATAGGTCAGATCACGTCCTACTATATGCTAAAATTTCAGTTTAGTAAAAGTCCCACGATTTTCAAGATTTCGGGCTTTGTGATTTAAAAAAACATCATTTGCTTTTGGTTTTTTGCATGCCATTTCTACAAATTATATGAATCGACAATGAATAAGCAACTTTTTTGAGTAATTGGCACGATTTTCGTAGTACATTTTTTTACACCGTAGTTACTTTTTTCACCCTTAGACCCCATGTACTAAGTGTCACGGTAATTATGATATGATTGTTTTATAGTTTTTTTAATTATGCGAAATTTCGCCTTTAAATCGTCATAACTTGTTTATTTGTAGTTCTAATATCACGAAATAACCTTCGTTGCATTCTGCAATATATGTTTATTATAAATAAATCATTATTTGATAGAGTGGGTTTCAAGAAAATGACTCAACAGCTCCCAAAGTCTTAAAAATGCGTAAATGTATGAATAATGTCAACTTTCAAATTCATTATAAAAAAAACTAAAAGCTATTTTGAACTTAGCTTTTTTTTGAAAGTTCTCTAGTTAATACCTTTCCAACGGTATGCTATTATATACAAGTCATAGAAATCATTCATTATGCGGTAAAAATAAAGAGAACAAGTTTTTTTTTATAGTGAATTTAGGAGTTGAAATTTTTCATACATTTGCACATTTTTAAGCCGGGAACCTGATTTATTTATAATAAACATTCATTGCAGAATACAACAAAAATTATTTCGTGATATTACAACCACAGATAAAAAAGTCATGACGGTTTAAAGGCAAAATTTCGGGTAATTTGAAAAAAGCGATAAATAATCACATCTCTATAACCATGACACTTAGGACATATGGTCTAAAGGTAAAAAAGCTAGCAAATGACCCCCCCCCCAATGCCCTAAAAAAATGTGTCGATTCATGAGCCAAACACCCTGTACGTAGATGCGTCTACATTTTACCGGACTTTCATTTTCGCTTTCAACTTCCCGAAGGAGAACGGACAGGATCGACGGGAGATTGGACTCCCGTTATTCCGCACGTACTTCCTCCGAGAGCTGTTCAAACGTTTTTTTTTTCTTTTACCAAACACCTTTTCACCGAAGAAATAATAGCAACGAAAGCAGGCGCGGGCGGATAAAACATTCTTCGATCACGGTCGGCAGTACTTAGTGTGTCATTGTAAAAAGTATAAGTTTATCGATGGACGATTGATCAAAGTCCTCTCTCGCTCGCTCCAAAATAATAATTAATAATAATTAATAAAACAATCAATAATAAATACTAATTATCAGAATAAAATAATGGATAATAGATATTAAGGGGTCTTCTCACTTTAGATGCTAAAAAATGGCTATTTTCATGCATTTTTTTGATAGGATTATATTATAGATATTGATATAAAAGTTGTTACACTTAATAAATACACTTTCGAAATACATTTAAAAAATGTATTTATCTATTTATGTAACCCGAACGAACTTCAAACGCGTTTTTCTCGAAACAACGTTGTTCGACGGCTTGTTGAGAAAATCTTCGAAACTGCTGAACCGATCCTTATGAAATTTTAACCACACATACTTTACAACTATAGCTATAGCGTGTATCAAGTATTTTTTTAAATTTTGATATTTACTATTTGTTTTGCCAAAAACGGTGAAAAAAAAACATATTTTGTTTTTTCGAAAAATGACCGCCATTTGGTTATTTTTGCATACATCAAAATTCGTATGATATGCGTCATAGCCATTAACATACTGATTGTAAAACTGTTTGATTTTTTCATTTCGGATGATCCATCTCCGGGTTCCATCAGCAACGCAGACCTACAATTTTTTAGGACATTTTTTGAACTACCATTTTCGTATATAAATAGTGACTTGAATAAATAATTTTTGTTTGCATTTAGAAATTGTATTTATTAAGTGTAAAAACTTTTATATCAATATCTGTAATATAAAACTATCAACAAAATTCATGAAAATAGCATTTTTTTAGCGTCTCAAGTGAAAAGACCCCTTAATAAAAAGAACAAACTTATAAATAAAAATGAAGACGAAATAATAAAAAGCCGCCTCCCCAATAAATCTATGGGGGAGGCGATTTTTTCATTATTTTTTCCGCGTCGATTTAAAATCGCCAAGTTGCGATAATTCGTGGCGGAAATTCTCGCGATGTCCCGCGCAGAATTATCGCGTTTTTTCATGACTCGTTTTCCAAGCTTTTCGTTCGAACGAAGGTCGAGATAAAAAGATTTCCGCGCGAGACGAGAAAATTCGAGGGAGCCCGTTGAAATAATTGGAAATCCTTCACATTTTAACCATAATTCCATTAGAGCAGGATATTGATGAAAAGTGCCAAGGGTTCGCTTTCCGAGGATATCGAAAGTCGCGATCGTGTCGCCTTAACCTCGGGACCATCGCCTAGTCCTTATCGTTCTCGAGATCCTCGAGCTCGGCGGCGAACGAGGAGACTCCGTCACTTAACGAAAAAAAAGAGTCGATTATTATTGTTATCGTGATTATTACTTTATTTTTCTTCTTAACCCACGAGGACTTCCCGGACAGGAGGGTCATTCCATTTCCTCGCAATCTTGTTCTACGATGAAATCGGGGTGGCGAGATGTTCGTTGGGACAAACGAAAAGAGTAGAGAGAAGAAAAGGACTACGTTGCTCTCTTTCTCCTTCTCTCTGTCTTTCTGTCAGTTTTGACGTTTTTCGGAGTGAACACTTTATTTTATAAGAAGTCACGGTAATAACAATTTTTTATTAAAAAGCTCGACTGTTTCGGTAGTATATACATTATGGTGGCACGAATTTGAGCTCTATTTTCTTCCCTCTTTCTCACCATCCAATTATCTACTTTGGAGAAAAAAAATTGTCGCGAAAGCTGCGAGCGCTCAAAAAATATTTAGAGATCGCTCAAGCCTCCCAAAAATTCGAATTTTCATTGAAAATCGATTATTTTCGTTTACTTCTCACTCATGAATTTTGCGGTTTATAATTTTTTAAATAAGCTCGCGAAAGCTCTAGCCGGCCAATGAATATTTAGTGGTCGCTCGGGAGCTTCGAAATTTCCAATTGTCGCGAGTTTTCTTTCTCTTCTCACTCATAAATTCAACACTTTATAAAGTTTTGAAAACAATTGATCCTTCTTTTCTTCAGAAACGGATTTTTTTAATTTACTTCACACTTCCAACCCGATAAAACGGGGGACCTATAATTTTGTTTGCGGACAGGTGATTTAAAGAATTATTTTATGAGAACAAAGATTACAATTCTTGGGTTAGTAGTGTGAGGTAAATTTGAAAAATCGGTTTCTAAAACAAATCGATTAAGTGTTTTGAAAATTTTACGAAGCGTCTTTATGAGTGAGAAAAGTGAAAAAGAATTGGAAATTTCGAAGCTGTCGAGCGACCACTCATCGACCGACTAGAGCTTTCGCGAGGTTAATTTGAAAATTATATAGCCTAACATTCTTGGGTGAGAAGTGAACAAAAAAAAGAAAAATCGATTTTTAAATGAAAATTACAATTTTTGGGAGGCTTGAGCGACGTCTAAATATTTTTTGACTGCTCGCAGCTTTTGCGACAATTTTTTTCTTTAAAGAAGAAGATAATTGGGTGGTGAGAAAAAGGAAAAATTGAGCTCAAATTTGTGCCACAGTAATATACATCTATATAGCAAAGAACTGGACAGTGTGAAAAAAATCAGTGTAATGAATAAATAAATCCTTTGAGATATTTATGTATATAAAATTATAAATAATAAATTATATATAAAAAATTATACATATAAAATGATGGGTAATTATTAGCGTAACAAAAAAATATGTGGCTTGAGTTTCATAAAAAGAAATACATATACATATACACATATACATATACACACACATATATATATATATTAGGGTGATTCGTTTCAGGGCAACTTTTTTTTTTCGACCCATCGTGCCCGAAAACCTTTAGTTGGTACCCAAAAACGAACTTTCGTGAAAAGGGAGTGTTGTCAAAAAATATTTAGAGGTCGCGAATCAAAATGGAAGGTTTCCCATTTGATTAACATTGAAAAAAATGTTTTCCTCACTATTAGTGTTACCATTCCGCGAATTTTGATATTGCGATATTTTCCAAGTGGGTTCTCATAGGAAATATGATATTCCACAATAAAGTTCATTGGGTCATGGCCGTAAATTCAACCGTTTCAGCGGCATCATTATTTCAAGTGAATACTGTGCAAAATATCTATTCAAACGGCTGTAACGCCTAAGCTATTAGATATATCGAAAAAAATTCAGATGAGAACTTTGTAGAGTAAGTAATTTTCTACAAAAAAGTCTTATAAGCCGAGCCCGAAGATTCAACTCTTTCTCAGCTATAGGTGGACGAAGTAAAATAAATAGATTTTTTTTAAAACAAAAACAAATCTATTTATTTTACTTCTTCCAACTATAACTGAGAAAGAGTTGAATTTACGGGCTCGGCTTATAAGACTTTTTTGTAGTAAATTACTTTCTCTACATAGTTCTCGTTTGAATTTTTTTCGATATATCTAATAGCTTAGGCGTTACAGCCGTTTGAATAGATATTTTTATACAATATTCACTTGAAATAATGATACCGCTGAAACGGTTGATTTTAAGGACATGGCTCAATGAATTTTATTGTAAAGTATCATATTTCCTATGAGAACCCACTTGGGAAATATCGCGATATCAAAATTCGCGGAATGGTAACACTAATAATGAGAAAAACATTTTTTTCAATGTTAATGAAATGAGAAACCTTCAATTTTGATTCGCGACCTCTAAATATTTTTTGACAACACCCCCCTTTCACGAAACTTCGTTTTTGGGTGCCAACTAGAGGTTTTCGGGCACGATGGATCAGAAAAAAAAAGTTACCCTGAAACGAATCACCCTAATATATATATATATATATATATATATATATATATATATATATATATATATATTCACTAGCTATGTAGGTAACTTCGTATTAGACTAGGTTACGTTGAATTAATGAGCTAACTAAATTAATCACAACCAAAATCTCCAAGTCCAGAATTGCTGCAATCTTTAATATTCATTACCTTGCATGATCCCTTTGCTGCGATATCGAAGAATTACCTTTTTTTCCTCTATCAAAAAGTATTATAAAAAAGCTGATTTTTCGAAAAGGCAATAAAAATAGCATGCAAAGTAAGCGATTTTACGAAAAAAAAAAACCTCCAAAAATCTCAAAAACGATCCGATCCAGCATCCCATTAAATATGACGACGTGTTCACTGGACTCCGAGTATATAAAATATATACATTAGAAAGTATCCGAGCGTAAAAAAATATAATAAATCAACCAGCCGGAGTTTCCATTCGACGGGGCAAAAAAATCGCTGTATATTTCGTGGATCCACATGTGCGTCTTCATCCCCTATCGCGAGAGCAGCCGATGGCGAACAAAACTAATGAAAGAAGTGGCACGTCAGCCGCGAGAGAGCTATTGGCGAGAGAATCCAGACAAACACATTCGTAGATTTGTGTACTCGCGACTCGAGTCCCTGGTGCTCAACGAATCACCGAGTCGAATCTGCTGAACGATCTCGTGCGAACGAGAGGCGAGCGGAGCAAAAATTGCCTCTTAAGATTTCTCCATGAGATTCTATTTGCATTCCGGGCGATGGGGCTCGTGAGCGGGCTCTCCATTCGTTCGCCAACGAACGCCGCGACGCTGGGTGATGTTGATATTCGAATTCCGATTATTTGATTATGGTCGATCGATCCGACCACGCGTTTCATACGGCAGTGCCGCTGGTCGCGAAGATGGGAATTCCATCAGGAGTTGCTCCGTCATCCGGGAGGTCTCCCTTCTTCACGGGGGTGCAAAGAGGGGGATGAATTTTTATTCATTCCGTGAACGGAAATCGTGAGGTCGTTTGAGCTAATAATTCCAATCGATTGCGCTTGTATTCTTTTGTAATATTGACAATTAGCATTAGTATACGGAGAAAAAAAGTGCACACGCAATTGCTCGTTTTCTAGGGCACTGAAGTAACAGCAAGAGGGCACAGGGAAAGTGGGGAAAACCTGCGGCGATAGAGGTGGCTGGTTGTTTGCTGAGCTTCCGGTAGGAGTTTCCGGTAAAGTGGCTTTCGGCTTGAGAGTCGGAGCACGGGCCGGTCACCCATCCGACTAGTGGCGCGGGCCGCTTGACAGGGAAAATCGCTGAATTGGTCGCTTGTCAAAGACGGGGAAAGAGAAATATTCGATTGGGGAAACGGAACGAAGAAGGAACCGGAATTTTTGCATGCGGGGGTGGTTTTTAGGATTTCGTGGCACGTAGGTCGTACATCGAGGGCCTTTCCCTACAGCTGCTTGGATCTCTCTCTCTCTCTCTCTCCCTCTCTCTCTCTCTCTCTCTCTCTCTCTCTCTCTCTCTCTCTCTCTCTCTCTCTCTCTCTCTCTCTCTCTCTCTCTCTCTCTCTCTCTCTCTCTCTCTCTCTCTCTCTCTCTCTCTCTCTCTCTCTCTCTCTCTCTCTCTCTCTCTCTCTCTCTCTCTCTCTCTCTCTCTCTCTCTCTCTCTCGCTCTTTCTTCGTTCGTTTCGTACACAGATAGCATGTGCCTGAATGCGACTGCATAGTGTAATTACCATTGGAGCTCTCGTCGCGAGTGCACACACACACACGCACTCATAAGTACGTGTGCAGACAGCAAATTCCGCACCCACACCTCTCCCTCTCTATCTGCTCTCATTAGGAAGCCAGGCTCTCGTCTCTCATTCGCATTCCGTGCACTTGATTCCGAGATACTGCACAAAAGACAAACGTTACCGCTATATATGCTCGGTTGTTCGTGAGAATTTGCGTACTACTATTTTCCCTCATATTGGAATTTTATTTATTCACCAGCTTCTGAACGCTACTTCGTCCGCGAGGTCCTACTCTGAATGGACCGATTTTTCCAGCAGCTGTGCAATTACGATTGAAAGACAACTTTTCACTTATTCGAGCATGTGGTAAAGAGCGTGCAATCGGTACACTGCAAATCCAAGTGTGTTGTTTTAACACAGTCTTGTGGTCACTTTTTACACATTTTCGAGTGTGTAATTTCGAGATTCGCTTAATGCGCTTCATATTACACACTTAAGTGTTTTATTGGTGTGCGTATTGTGTGGGTTATTTGATTACTTTTTATACGCTGCATGGGTGTTGGTTCCAAGCATCACAGCCCATCTACTGAATGCGTAGAATATTTCCTAAATCCAAAATTAAATGGAATACTCAATTCAGAGTTCTATCTCAATGATTTTAGATCTTGATTCGTCGTTCCTTGATCTCCTGAAATGATTTTGTTCAGAGAAAATATTTCGCCTAAACATAGAATTGAACCTACAACCTTTCTGCCTGTACTACGCACCCTCCCATGTAGGGTGATCGGTAGTGGCCAACGATTGGCCGATGGTCGACGTCGAGCTTGCCAACATTGGCACTCGAGCTTGGCCCGATCATCGACCGAGCCTCGGATGATAAGAGCGGCCCGATATTCGCAATCAATATTGGCCCTAGAATGGCTTATGAGAATCGGCCGAGCATCGCGTAGGAGTTCATTCGAGAAGCGGCCAACAATAAGTCCCCCTCAAGATTGCCATCATTGGCACTCGAGCTTTGCCCGATTATCAACCGAGTCTTGGCGGATAATTGTGACCCGATATAGAGCACCAAAAATGGACCTGCACTGCCAAAAAAAAAAATTTTTTTGTATTGTAATTCGTCATTACCTGGCTTTTGAAACGATTAGTTCGAAGAAAATATTTCACCTACATGGGACTCGAACCTTGAACCTACCTACTCATAGCTACGCACGCTGCCCCTATGCTACCGAGTGCTTGTAACATCTGAATCGCAGATATGGCATAAGAGACCAAATGGATTCTCATCATTATTTGTATCACATAAACTATATCAATTAGTTAATATTATTGTGATAATTAGAGAGTTGTATCAAATGACATGTTATAGAATTTTCAAACATAACCTATATATATATATATATATATATATATATATATATATATATATATATATATATATATATATATATAACTCCTCTCTCTCTCTCTCCACCCTCTCTACCACCACAACCCTTTGATATGTGTGTTGCAATAAAGACAGACCATTAGTTCATTAGTTCGAGTTTAATTTGAATAAATAAATATATTTAAAATGAACCCGAGTAGAAATATTGTCAGGCTGGCCTGATATTTGATCTGCGCCTGATCAGCTTGTAGTACGAAGGCCTTACTTAAGTATGCCTTAATTTGCCTGATCAAGCTGGGGTCAGGCGGTGGTCGAGCAACCGGACTTACGGCTTACTTCAATTCGCCTGACCCGGCTAGCTTCAGGCGATGTCAAGCAACTGGACTTACGGCTTACTCCAATTCGCCTGATCCAGCTAACTTCAAGCAATCATCATGTAACTGGACTTCTACAGTTTGGCGCTAAAAACGTGCCTAACCTCATCTTGTCAAATGATACACAGACACGAGAGAAGGACGAGACATATTATTAGTAGAATATATTATTAGAATAGCGGGCTCTAAATAAGGGAAAAAACGAAGAAATAATACAGCAGCAGGTTAGTATAACAATTCATTTTTTTCAAAGACTTACAATTCTTAAATCTGTAAATATAAATTGGATTAAATCTGACTGTAAATTAATCATACGCCAAATTATATATGCATTCGTTGAAATATTTATTATGATACATCCGACGATTGACAGATCCGGAACAGAGCCTCTCAGCAAGGAACAACTCGAAATTCCTGAGGATTGGCATGTGTTGGCGCTACCACTATGTAAGTAGATTTATATTTGTTTTGTGTATCGCTTTCATTTTTCTTTACTTGGTCCGTCTCCTTTGCCAGAGGAGAAAAAGAGACAGCGTAGGCCAACCAAATAATGGTAAGCTGACAGCGTAGTTCAATCTGGTAAATGTTTTGCTATCGGTGCTGATTAGCCCGGACAGCGTAGGCTAACCGAATAATGATAAGTTAACTGCGCAGTTCAGTTAAGTGAAAGTAAGTCCATCGGTGCAAGTTAGCCCATTAGAAATGCACTTCGGATGGACATTACATTCACTGAACTGACTACGCTGTCAACTTACCATTATTTGGTTGGCCTTGGCTGTACGGGCCCGGACAGCGTAGGCTAACCGAATAATGACAAGTTGACTGCGTAGTGCAGTTAAGTGAAAGTAAGTCCATCGGTGCAAGTTAGCCCATTAGAAATGCACTTCGGATGGACATTACATTCACTGAACTGCACTACGCTGTCAACTTACCATTATTTGGTTAGCCTTCGCTACGGGCCCGGACAGCGTAGGCTAACCGAATAATGATGAGTTGACTGCGTAGTTCAGTTAAGTGAAAGTATTTCCATCGGTGCAAGTTAGCCCATAAGAAATGCGCTTCGGATGGACATTACATTCACTGAACTGCACTACGCTGTCAACTCACCATTATTTGGTTGGTCTTCGCTGTACAGGCTCTCCTGCTTCGATTCTAATTTTCGTTAAAAAATGACCGCTCGCAGCTTTTGCAACAATTTTTTTTCTTCTTTAAAGTAGATAATTGGATGGTGCGAAAAAGGAAAAAAATAGAGCTCAAATTTGTGCCACCCTAATAAAATAATGTGCATACCTTATATAGATATATATGTAGACATTGAATTCTAAGTGGGATACACATTTTCGTATTTTTCAGTGGCTGTCATTTCGAAATATAGGGAACACGGAATAGAGGTTCTTTCGAAGCAAATTGGACAAGCTGTTGGAGCGGTATCAAGGCCTGATTAATTCAGCAAAAGACTGGGACAAGTTTCAAGCGTCGCGTAAAAAAACGAACAGAACGCCCAATGTAAAGTTTCCTAGAAACGTCTGGTCATAAAAACGTTGAGCTCTGTTTACTTTATTCACGAAGTTTCTTAAGTTTTTGTTTAGAAAATATATTAGTTTATTTCGGGATGATAAGTGGAATATAATACAGTGATATATGTTAGTTTATTTCGAGTTTTTGTTCTATTACAAATACAAGAAAAATGATGTTTGTTTTCCACATAGATATATGTGAAAAATATATGTGATAAATTTTATATTTAGATTAAAAAATAAACGATCAGCGTTATTTATAAAGTGGTACCTTTTTCTCTTTTGTGTATGCGTTGTATTTTTTATTTCAGGAAAAAATCGGTCATCCTGAGCCGTGAAAAATCATATGATTTTTCATTTTGATCAAGCCGTGAAAAATTAAGCTCTTATCAGGCCTTAATTTTTTACGCTGATCAGGCCTTCATCTTTTACACTGACCAGGCCTTGATTTTTTACCCTGATCAGGCGTTGATAGTTTACCCTGATCAGGCCTTGATTTTTTACCCTGATCAGACGGAAGTCAGGGATTGTGTTTCAAAAATGATCAGGGCTTGATAAAAAATTCTGATCAAGGCTGGAAAAAGAAGTCAGGATGCCTGATCAGGTGTTTATTGTAGCTGGAGCAAGATTTCTACTCGGGAATAATTCCAATAATGGAATGCAATAGGAAAAATCTGATTTCACGAAAAATCTAGTTGATTCAAATAAAAAATAAATAAATAGACGCGGTTAGTTAATATCAATAGAATTTTTCTGTCAGTGTAGGATGGTTCATAAAAATCGGCAGAGTATCGCGTATGAGCTCGTCCGAGAATCGGCCAACAATGAGTGCATTGATTTGGTAGTATATTTGTTAAGAGTAATGTCCAATGGACTCGTAAAAACTATTTATCTCGTCACTCAATGACTTCGACGCGAAACAATCAATCGTCAATATACGAATTGCGGTTTGATCATGCGTTACTCGGCCGAACATTGGCTTCGTATCGGCGAACCAACATTGGCGAGTCTATACTTCACCAAACATCGGCCTCGTATCGACAAGCTAATCATTAGCGAGTCTATATTTTGCCGAACATTGGGCTCGTATCGGCAAAAACATGATTGGCGAGTCTATATTTCGCCAAACATCGGCCTCGTATCGACAAGCCAATGATTAGCGAGTCTATATTTGGCCGAACATTGGCCTCGTATCGGCAAACCAATGTTGGCTAGTCCATACTCAGCCGTGCATTGGCGTACAATTGGGTAATCGATTATCGCCCCGCCAACATTGGTCCAAGTATTGGCCGTTACGGTTCGATTGGCGAAACCTACATGGGCTGCCCTTACGCTACCGAGTGTTTGTAGCGTCTTGACCGCAGATATGGCATAGAAGACTAAATTAACTCCGATGGTTATTTGTTATATCGCATAAACTATATCAATTGGTTAATGTTATTGCGATAATTAGAGCGTTTCATCAAATATCATGCTATGGCTTGATATTCAAGCATATATACATAGAAGGGTTTTTGTAGGGGAGGATAATGTATTGCGAAGTATGTTTATTACGTATGTATGTACGAATGGACATGTAAATTTCAAGATACTTAATTCGGATCAACTGTTCACAAATATGCATAAAATGTGTTCAACTTTACTGTAACACACATAAATGGATTATTTGAGACACATTTGATATCTAAACATATAAAGGTCTGCAATTACACGTGTTACACGTTTTGAATTAGACATCAATAACATGTTAAAATATAATGCGATTAAAGTGTTAAAAAAAAACATCAAATGTGTTCGAATTTGCTGTAACACACATAACTGCGCTGTTTTAATTTTTCTATGGCTAATTCCTAAAATGTCACACCTTACGTGTAACAAATAACACGTTTGAATTTGCGGTGTACATCGGTCACCCTCTTGTCACGCGTTCCTCCCAGGCAACGCACGATGTACGACACCAGCCGACCACTTTTTCCTCCTTTGCTCAGCTTTCCGTGATCTCCCATCGAGATGATACTCATCCCAGTGTCTTTTTAGGAGTCTGAACTACACAACGGTGAAAGCCCCAGGAAAATCCGTTCGCTAGTCTACACATGATGCGGTAATGAACGTAAAAAGTGTACTGTTTTATTACATGTACCTAGCGACTGTTTTTATCCTCGCACTTTTTCGTCTCCCTTGCGAGACGCAAAGACCCCTCGGAGGCGAGCTTGAAAGCACGTAGGCACATAGAGAGGAAGGAAAAAAAAGTGGGGCAAAAAAGACGAGGAGTCGACCCGCGTACTGAGGGCTCGAGCTCTCCCCTGCCGTTTTGACCTCACCACTCCGCGAGCTTTATACCCTGAAAGGGTCCTCGAGCTTTTGCATACTCGAGCACATTCGCGGAACTGCAGTTGGTAGGCCAAGTATCCGATATTCGGTGAAGGAAACAATATACATATATGCATATATATATATATATATATAACGTAACAATCAATCACTTCGAACGCCAAACGAATTCAAATCCAGCCCTTGCTGCTCTCGATTGCACACGATAATCCGCTTGTAACATCACGTTACTCCCATGGCGGGTGATACCTTTAGGCGAGGAAAAAATTGCCCTTTTTCATGATTTTTTTTAAAGGACAGATTTCTTTACCATTTTTGAGGCTTGGGATATGTTTTATTACTACTTGTGGATGTTACGAGGTATATATTTGTTTTCATTAATCTTTAAAAATGGCGGAGGTATGGCACGGTCTTCTAAACGGGTTGCGGCGGATGTTGTCAGACGGCGTGACACGTAGCGTCGGCGGGGTTAATCTGAAAAAAAAAGATTTTTCGTTCGATAACACTCAGACGCAGAATATGAACCAAGAAAAAGTGAGAAATGTTGAAAATCGATGAAATGGTATGCTTTGAAACAAAAACTTTGCACTTTCCAAAAAAAATGGCTGCGTTTTGCGATAAAAAATTACTTTTTTTTATTTTAAAAACGTTTAGCATCACGTTTTAGACAATAAGGTTAGAAATGTTTATACCAAATTCCATCAGCATCGGTCGATTAATTTTTTAGCCATACGTTACGCCAGTTTCGAAAATGCAGGTTAGGAGACCGTGCTACACCACTGCCATTTAGATTATTTTTTTAAACTAGTATGTAATAGCGAATAGTAGAATTAAAACATACCCTAAATCTCAAAAATTGTGAAAAAATCGTTCAAAAAAATATTACGAAAATCAGCAAATTTTCTCCTCGCCAAAAGGTATCTCCCCCCACCCCCCCCCCCCCCTTAAGCCTGGGCTCTGCAGCTTTCGACCTAAAATACGATCGAAAGGTTTTCTCCCAAATTCTCCTCATTCAAAACAATTAGAAATTTACTATGGGTATATCGAAAAGAAAAAAAAAGGGATGAACCACCCCTTCATTTTTCTTTCTCTCAACCCACATTTGAAAGGGATGCTCTAAATTGGTTGGCATAGGTAACTATGAATGGCTGTGAAGGGGAGATAACATTTAAGTTTACGCACTTTTGGGTGTTTGCCGGATATCGCCCTTAAGGGGGTGAACTACCCCTTCCTTGCAGTTCCAAATCGCAGCTGTTTTTTCCGTACTTAAAATGGGTCTGTTGATTCAGAATATTTCTGCAAACTCCAAATTGATTATTAGTGTATGGAAAATGTCGAAAATCGATGGTCCACTTTCAAATTTTGCCGAAGGACGAAAAAAAATTGTTGTTTAAAAAATCAAGCAGCAGTCTTTAGAGCAAAAGATTGCGAAAAGAATGGGTATAGAGCGGAGTTTCAAATCGAAACGAAAAGTAAATGAGCGGCGGTCGAGTGAAATAACTTTTTTATTGCCAAAGTGCGAACATTTTCTGGATTTTTAATTATTATTTGATACGTCCATATGCATATATGGTCACCCCCTTAATATGAATTTTCACCCCCTGACAAATCATTGCCCCTGAAGCCCTAAATTCTTATTTTAAAAAAATAAAAGGGTGGAAAAAGACGTTTTTCGCGTTTAGCCGGCGTGATTTTGAACTTTGGGCAAAAAGTCGGTTATATTCGAAATCGGCGGAAAATTTTCCATCGGATACAAGATTAACATAGTTAGTGACTCGAAAAAAAAATGTCTTTTTTTCCACGAGATGTTGAGGAATCGGCTTCGATTCGGCCCGTGAGATTTCCAAGGTCGTGGTGGAAAAAAAGAAGGAGTTTTTTTTTCACTCGTTTACGTTTCGATCCTTGGTTCGGATCCTCTTCAGAAACTTTATTTGTTCTACAAATTTCGCGATACAAATTATATTAATAGAAATTACAGATTTTTAAAAAATAATAATTGTATTTATTGTTATAAATAAGTTTTTCATGTGTTTTAATGATTTGTGTAAATTTTGTGTTAGTTTTTTCTCATAATTTTTCTAATCATGTTAATATTGTGTGAGTGATTATTTATAACAAGTTATTGTAAGAGAGATAAGAATTATGTTAGATAACGAACCTGAATATTGTCAATATTTCTAGTTTTCTTTTGGTTTGTGCTTGGAGGATGGTTGATGTTGACAGTATGTTTGATGATGAAATACTGTCTCGTGAGGTTGATTCGGAGGGTTGATTTCAAACCATTTTTTATATTTCAATTGATAGGTATAATCGTTTTTTGGTGATTGTATTATCTGTAAAAATTTGGTATGGTAAAAGAAACTTTATTTTGATCTTTTTCCACCTTTTTTTCCACCTTTCCGGAATCGCCAAAATCGTGAAATTTCAAAAAGCTGTATTTTTAATAGCCTTAGGGGATGCCGTTTAATTCAACTCGATAACTCAATTACTTTACCCGGAAAGTGGATTCAACAAATGGCTGAAACAGAGGCAAAAGGGTGTATGGAAAAGTCGACAAAAATCGATTATCCAACTTTAAAATCCTGCGAAAAATCGAAAAATAATCGAAGCTCAAAGAATCAAACAGCGGTACAGACAGAAATCAATTTCGAAACTAATGAGCGCAGAGTGAAGTTTCCAACCAAAAGAGAGAAAAAATGGTGGGCAATTCATTGAAGGCCTTATATACGCGATTTCGCCGATTTTTGAAGGTACTTTTCTAGACACGGTTAACGGAGACTTTGTCCTTGGAGTGCCATATTTCAGGTGTTTACATTTTATTTTTTTTTAAGGAAACGAGTAAAGCTTTTTGAGTGCGGTTTTTTCTTGCTTTTATTCATGATATACAGAACGATAAAAAAAATTTTTTTTTGAAAAAAAAACGAAAATGGCGGCCGTTGCAACTCCGCGAAAACAGGTCCTCAAATCGCGGGAGGTAAACGGCTGACATCACTGCCCCCTCTTTGTTGATCTGAAACACAAATTCAAAGCATATTATCAATCTGTGACCCTTTGGTCATGGAATGACGGATGGGTTTTTCGTTTAGTACAAATTTCGGAAAATGGCGGCAATTAAAAAAAAATCGAATTTTCGCGTTTTTTTCGCATAAAAAGATAAATAATAAATGCAAAAATGTATCTATCGAAAAAACGATCCGTCATTCCGTGAAGACATATTTTCTGAGTATGCTCTCCAAATTTCAGGTCGATATGTTAATTAGAGCGGTCAGGAGAATGTCAGCCATTTTTAAAAACGTGTTTTCGAGAAAAACGCGTTTAAAGTTTTGTAATGTGTTTGCACAAATGTGTTTATAATTACCGCTAATCGGCAATGCCTGCTCCATAGAGGCATCCCTCCTCTTCTTCTAGCTGCTCATGTTGAGCTCAAATTGATTTTTTGAAAATTTCAAGGACAAAGTCTCCCTTTAAAAAAAATGACGCATATATTGACAAC
Organism: Ophion slaviceki; assembly: GCA_944452715.1. Lineage (NCBI taxonomy): Eukaryota > Metazoa > Arthropoda > Insecta > Hymenoptera > Ichneumonidae > Ophion > Ophion slaviceki. Next base: position 37,473,232 of record OX101791.1, read on the forward strand.
ATTTTTTTACAGATAATTTACGCACATGGTGAAGTATATGTAAAAAAAAATCAGAAACATTAACAAATGGCGGAGATATAACATATTTCCACGATTCACTTTTTTTAACCTTGTGAAAGTTCTAACTCTTGAACGAAGGTTCAAATCGCTTTGAAATTTTTACAACATATTCTTACTATCATCACCTATCGTGTGAACCACAGAAACGAAAATTTCAATGACACAAAAAAATATAAAAAATAAAATACCGACAGAAAATTGAGTAACAAAATTTCAAGTTTCGAATTTTTATTATAATAACTTTTTTTATAATATTGTTGGTTCACACTGAAGATACATTCATTATGCAATTATAAATATGTTCATTTTGTTTGAGACACCCACATCGATGCCGAGAACTTTCAACATCAACGCGCGCACAAAAAAAAATACATTGCTTTATTATGTTATATCTCCGCCATTTGTTAATATTTCTGATCTTTTTTACATATACTTAACCATGTGCATAAATGATCTGTAAAAAAAATGTTGTCAATATAAGCGTCATTTTTTTTAACCGCGTCTAGAAAAGTACCTTCGAAAATCGGCGAAACAGCGTATATAAGGCCTGAAGCCACAAACTTGTGAACAAAATGTAAAAAAAACGTTAACCTTCAAATTTTTTTTACAAGTCTATATTGATTTATCCCCCCCCCCCCCCCCCCAATACAAATTCACTATTAATTTCCTCCAAAACTCGCAATGTTCATTAAAAATCATCGAAAATGTATATACTTGGCTTACCCCCTTAATCATGCCATCCGGCATAAGTGAAAAAATACGCAAGCTTTAATTTTATCGCCCCTTCACAGTGTTATCCATGTCACTCAATCTAATGCACCCTTTTTGAAATGCATCAACTCGCAAGAGAAAGAAAAATAAAGGGGTGGTTCGTCCGATTATGTCGAATAATTATTCAAATATTTGCCAGTATTTTTAATTTCAAAGCTCTCCTCCCACGTTACGTATTGTGTACCCAAAGCACGCTAATTTCCATACGTATATTTACCCTCGCGTTGCACTCCCATTTTAATCGAATTCCATTATCATCTACACGAGCGAGATTTGATTTCAAACAAACAAAAGAAGAACAACCATTACCCCATATTCAATTAAAACGAATCAGCATCCATCGCCCGAACGTCCAACAAAATTTATCAATTTTCGAGCAGGAAAAAATGATTCGTTTATTTCTAACGTGTACCTACGGAAATAAAAGGTGCGAAATGAAAAAAAAATCGAACAAAATGGATAAATTCAACAATGTTCGATGAAAATGAATGGAGAGGAGGAAAATTGCGTTTAGTCAAACACAAACAATTGTGCATTCAAAGGGATCGAATGTACAAAGCGCCCGCATGGCTGTACACATTCATCGACACTTTTGTCGCAGCGAGGCAACGAGTGCACTCCCGTGTTGTGCAACGCGTCGGCGCTGGCCCGAGAAAATCGCAGCCATACTGTTTTCCCCCATGCTTTGGTTAACTTCGAAATTCAAGTAAATTGCTTGAGCAGAGGCGGGAGGCTTGTAACGCGAGCACAAGCACAATGGCTCGATGGAAACGAGTGCGATACAAAACGGCGATAAGCTTGAGTGGAAAGCATTGTTACGCGTTTCGACAATTAAGCTGCGAATGCCCTGGCGAAAACGCCCGAAATTTGGCTGATGGGGATTCCGGGTACCCCTCCCTCTCTCTCTCTCTGCTCTCATTAGGGAGGTAGACTCTCATCTCTCATTCGCATTCCGTGCACTTGATTCCGAGAAACTCCACGAAAGACGATCGGGACCTAATGCTCGGTTGTTCGTGAGAATTTTCGTACTACTATTTTCCCTCGTATTGAAATTGTATTTGTTCACCAGCTTCTGACCAGTAAAACAGACGAAAACCCAGCACTTTTAGCGTACAGTTAGAATTTTTCACCGAAGCTAGATGGTTGCATACTGAAAGTAACCCCAATGATATGTTGCCCTCAAGCCTAAGAAATGGGGGTTGAAAACTTAAAAATCACCTTACCTCTCAAATTAATGGCCCAATCAAAAAATGTTTCAAGAAAAAGTTGTTTGGAATAATAAAATACGTATAAAGTTATCTGACACTCAACCTCCTATCTTTGAAAATAGCGGCACAAAAACGATCACAAAATTCGGGGTTGATGCGTGTACGAGCGGAGTGGACATATCCCCGTGAAAAAATTGCCGACACTTGCAATAAAACCAACGCTCGGGATGGCAATCGGGGCTCAACCGACGGTACCGAACCATAAGGCCAACGTTCGGCCGGTTTTGTCGACCGAAGATTAAATTGTTGACCCATGGTTAAATTGAACATTGGGCCATCACCGACAACCAAGCTTGGGCCAACATTGGCCTCAAACTGATCCGAAACTCTAGATCCGAACTCTGACCATCTATATTCAGGCCTTAGGCCACTCTAGAGGCCGAAAAAATAGGCTTTTTGGGGATTTTTTTCAGAAAAACTACAAAATAAATCGAGATTACAAAAAGGGTGTTTATCATACATATCAGTGACTGTATACAATAATTTATTTAAAAATGGCGGCCGTGCAGCGTTTTTGCGATGACGTCTCCGTTTTTCCAGGGCTGACGGCCGGACAAACGGCTCCTGTAATTTTTTAATTATAATGAGTCAATGAATTTTTTTCGATTATATGTAACAACTGCTAGAGAAGTACGTAGGATTTTTTCGATATATTGATTTTTGGCCAAATGGCGCACTTCTGAAGTGGAAAGTGAAAAATTTGCATAAAAAACCTCAGATAATTGTTAATAACAAATGAACTATGCAATGTAAAAAAAATCCTACGTACTTCCACATCCAACATTTCAAGTGAATCGGTTGAAAATTGCCTGAGTTGTGTTTTCGGCCAACTTAAAAAATGCAGTTTTGAGATAAACGCGTTTGAAGTTTTGAGTAGTGAGCTGCGGACCAGGCGACCTTGTACTAAAATTCGAAAACCGAGTACTCAGAGATTTTTCCCGGCCATAATGTCTTGGGCTATCAATTTTGAGGTCCTACGGGACCATTAAAAAAAATCGATTTTTCGTAAATTCTAGAGTGGCCTTAAGCAGTTCTCAGCCTACGTTTGCAGCGATTACTGGCAGCTAGAAAGCTACCAGCGCTGGTCCAGTATCGGGTTTGCTAGTCTGACGTTTTTTGCCAACAGGACCCATGTAACATTTCGGATTTCTCCAACCATCGCCCAGTACTGGTAACGATCGTTGGCCAGTCGTCGAGTATATTTGGCAGTGTACTGGCCGAGTGCTGGGCCTTTTGTAAATTTTTTCATGGGTCGCTGCGCCCTTGTCGGGGCCAGTGGTGCTCTCGCGTTTTTGTGCCGCTATTTTCAAAGATAGGGGATTGGATGTCAAATAACTTTATGCGTATTTTATTATTCCAAACACCTTTTGTTTGAAATGTTTTTTGATCGGGCTATTAATTATCGAGATACTGCGGTTTTTAAGTTCTCAACCCCTATATCTAAGGGTTGGGGCGCGTTGAGGGTCAGGATTTCATTGGGGTTACCTTCAGTATGCAACCATCTAGCTTCAGTCAAAAATTCGAATTCGACGCTAAAAGTGCTGGGTTTTCGGCTCTTCTACTGGACTCCACTGAAAGGACAAATTTTTCCAGCAGCTGTGCGATTACGATTGAACGGCAACTTTTCACTTTTTCGAGCACTGACCGAGCCAAACGTGGTACATACATTTTGACAGGTGAAACGTTCAATTGCTCAACTTTTGCCAAATCGGTAGGTTACTCTGCGTGGTAACGCCGATTTTCATGAAAAAATGAAAAGAGCGCTGCGATTATTCGTCTCGAACTGATTTTGGACGAAGAGCAGGCCACTTATGAGCGACGTCGATACGTAACGTCAATGGCTCATCTGGTGTCGAGCGAGCGGTCGGTATATCGGTTACCCTCTTGTCACGGGGCGTCCCCGGGCAACGCACGATGGACGAAACCAGCCGACCACTTTTTTCTCCATTGCTCAGCTTTCTGTGAGCTCCCATCGAGATTATGCTCATCCCAGTCCCTGGAATGCTGAGCTACACAACGGTGAAAACCCCATCAAAATCGCTAGTTTCCACGTAATGCAGTGGCAAATGAAAGATTACTCTTTCATTTCATACACCCAATTCTCGGAAACTGCCCTCTGATAGATCGTTTTCCGTGACGTTCGTACAGGTGATTTAATCCCATCCGCCCAATGAGATGCAAGCAAATATCGAGCTACTCATTTTCATTCGAATCCGCACACGCGTGCTGAAGATTTTTTCTATGAATTTCCAATAGCTTCCACTCCTATTCAATTTTCTATTTGTCGAAGAATAATATGCTCCGCACTTCATACGATTTACCTCTTTCCATTGACTGCACAAATATTAACGGAGACTTTGTCCTTGGAGTGCCATATTTCAGGTGTTTACATTTTATTTTTTTTAAAGGAAACGAGTAAAGCTTTTTGAGTGCGGGTTTTTTCTTGCTTTTATTCATGATATACAGAACGTTACAAAATATTAAAAAAAAACGAAAATGGCGGCCGTTACAGCTCCGCGAAAACAGGTCCTCAAATCGCGGGAGGTAAACGGCTGACATCACTGCCCCCTCTTTGTTGATCTGAAACACAAATTCAAAGCATATTATCAATCTGTGACCCTTTGGTCATGGAATGACGGATGGGTTTTTCGTTTAGTACAAATTTCGGAAAATGGCGGCAATTTAAAAAAAATCGACTTTTCGCGTTTTTTTTCGCATAAAAAGATAAATAATAAATGCAAAAATGTATCTATCAAAAAAACGATCCATCATTCCGTGAAGATATATTTTCTGAGTATGCTCTCCAAATTTCAGGTCGATATGTTAATTACAGCGGTCAGGAGAATGTCAGCCATTTTTAAAAACGTGTTTTCGAGAAAAACTCATTTAAAGTTTTGTAATGTGTTTACACAAATGTGTTTATAATTACCGCTAATCGGCAATGCCTGGTCCATAGAGGCATCCCTCCTCTTCTTGTAGCTGCTCATGTTGAGCTCAAATTGATTTTTTGAAAATCTCAAGGACAAAGTCTCCCTTAAAACACCGCCTCCTCCCCTCGCCTTTTGATCGTCTATTCGTCACTCGACCAAATTCCTAAAACTCATAAATTCGGAAAAAAGAACAGCGAGGGAAAAAGGCACCGAAAAAGATGTTTTTGTAAAAGCATTTTGGGATAAAATTCCAGCCCTTTGGAGTCCTTCCGAGGAGAAATATCTATTCGATTTTCCAAAAATCACCGGCGAGTTTGTAAAAGTATAAAAATCCAAAAAATAAAATATTTTTAACGTCAGTTTCGGATCGTATGCTGGCTCTTTGAAATCTCGCCGAGAATAAATTCCCATTCCATTTCCCCAGATACCACCCACGAGTTAATAAGACTAAAAAAACGCAAAAGAAATCAAAGCTGTATACATGTCCTCAAATTCACGCCCACATAAATCCACCTGCAAACACACTGACAGCCAGAATTTTTAGGAACAAATTTATGCGATAATTGTTTCGTCATAGCTGTGGCACAGCGCTCAGCACAGCGAAGTTCCTACGAACCGGTCAAGCTATCTTCAACTCGCATCCTGAAATCGAACACCCACATAAATGCACACACCCACCGACAACAAATCGACAGCCAAGATCTTCGGAAACAACTGTATACGATAATTGTTTCCACGCAGCTGAGGCACAGCGCTTAGCACAGCAATGTTCTTACGAGCCCGTCAAGGTGTGTACACCTCAATTAACATACTCAAACTGAACACCCACATAAATGCGCACAGTCGCCCACAAACACATTAAGAGCCCGGATCTTTAGGAACGAATTTATACGATAATTGTTTCGTCGCAGCTATGACACAGCGCTCAGCACAGCAAAGTTCCTACGAGCCTGTCAAGCTGTGTACACATCAACTTGCATCCTCAAATTGAAGACTCACATAAATACACCCACCCACCGACAATACACATTGAGAGCCAAGATTTTAGCAATATAAATGTATACGATAATTATTCCGCCGTGGTTATGGCACAGCGCTCAGCACAGCAAAGTTTCTACGAGCCCTTTAGGCTATGTACACCTCAACTCGCATCCTCAAATTAAACACCCACCGACAATAACCACCAAGAGCCAGGATTTTTGCACCACATGTATACCATAATTGTTCCGCCGTAGCTATGGCACAGCACTCAGCACAGCCGAGTTCCTACGAGCTCGTGAATGTGCTAACATCTCAACTGGCATCCTCAAATTGAACACCCACACAAATACACACACCCACTGACGATGCACACTGAGAGCCAGGATTTCAGCAAAAGATGTATACTATAATTGTTCCGCCGTAACTATCGCACAGCGCTCAGCACAGCAAAGTTCCTACGAGCCCTTCAGGCTATGTACACCTCAACTCGCGTCCTCAAATTGAACACCTACATAAATACACACACCCACCGACATGGTGGGATATGGCACAGCGCTCAGCACAACAAAGTTCCTACAAGCCCTTTAGGCTATGTACACCTCAACTCGCATCCTCAAATTGAACACCTACATAAATACACACACCCACCGACATGGTGGGATATGGCACAGCGCTCAGCACAGCAAAGTTCCTATGAGCTCGTCAAGGTACGTAGACCTCAACTGGCATCCTCAAAATGAACACCCACCGACGATGCACACTGAGAGCCAGGATTTTAGCAACAGATTTATACTATAATTGTTCCACCGGAGCTATGGCACAGCGCTCAGCACAGCAAAGTTCCTACGAGCCCGTTAGCCTATGTACACCTCAACTCGCATCCTCAAATTGAACACCCACATAAATACACACACCGACCGACGATGCACATTAAGAGCCACGATTTTAGCAACAAATGTCTACTATAATTGTTCCGCCGTAGCTATGGGAGAGTGCTCAGCGCAGCAAAGTTCCTACGAGCCCGTAAAGCTGTGTACACTTCAACTCGCCGTAATTCAAGATTTCGTAGAGTAATTCCGGCGTTTCTTGCGTCTCCCGGTGGAGCAGGACAATACCCTGTGACCCGGCTGCGACTGCAACGTCGCAAGAAAAGTACTTCGAGAACGATATAGTCGCGCGCGTTTAACGCAAAACATAGACATATATATACACATATATATACACATATATATATATATATATATATATATATATATATATATATATATATATATATATATATCGGTCACAAAATATCGCGACGATGAGAGAATCCCGAGTCTCCCGCGGTGCAGGGGTCCAAAGAAACTTCGGGTGAATCTGACGCGCGGAGTGGCCCGCGCGACTTCGGGGACTCGTGTTTCCGGTTTATCGTATCGTCCCTAATAGCTTCGTGAGCAAGTGAGCGCCGCGATGTGTGGACTATTCCGCATGCCGTTGTACACGATCGCACACTGGAGTGTCTCGCCTGTACGCTACTATACGTGTGGGTATGCGCGACAGTGCGCACGGAATCGAAACCCTTGCCACAGAACACAGGGAGGCAAAGTTCAACGCTTCGGGCGCGAAATCTTATAAGTGATGTTCTTTGGTTTATCAGCAGTTTATGATATATATATATATATATATATATATAAATGTATCGAAAGATAATTCTCAACCCATTATATCTATGTAATGTTGGCTATTGGCACATCTGGCTGTTTTGAGGACAATCGTTAAATTCTTTTTCAAACGATTGTCCTCAAAAGCAAAGGCTGGTCCTTAAAATGAACTTCATAGAAATATGCTGGCATTTATCCAAAGGTGATTTTGAAGACATTGGGGACTGAATTTTTAGCATGGTAAGAATAGGCTACTATGAGTCGAATGTCCTTGATGTCGAATGTCTTGAAAATCATATATATATATATATGCAGCTTTCACTTTCCAGCAGTGAAATCTACCCAGGGCCATTTACCACTTGGCAGGTACTGGAGAAACATCGCGTGCGTCCTATGTACGTATACGTATATATACAGGGCGGACCATTTAACTTGACCACCCCAAATATCTCCGTTGCCTTTAGAGTAACAAAAAAAATGTCAGAAGGTAATTTCATTGATTTCGAAGGGTGGTGAAAAATTCATTTTTGTCAAGGACATATTTTATGGATGTTTAACATCTATGATATCATTTCAAGGTTATGATATCATAGGCAATTGGATTCGTCTGAATACCAGCTACAACGGCTTAATAAAAAAAAAATGTTCCTATTTGAAAAACCCTTGATGACATTGAGAACGCAAAAACTATGACCTTGACAAAAATGAATATTCCACCACTGTATCAGCCCTTTGAAATCAATCAAATTACCTCCTGACATTTTTTCGTCACTCTAAAGGCAACGGGGATATTTGGGGTGGTCGCGTTAAATGGTCCACCCTGAATATATTGTACGTGTGTATATATATACATATATATATATACGGTGACAACTAACGTCAGTGTAAAGTGGCAATACGTTTTTGAGCGTCTTGCGCGGAGATTTCGCAACCGGGAAAAATATAATTTTTTAATGGTCTTTTAAATCCTCTTCGGTAAAAAAATACAGCGTATTTTTGTGATAAGTAGTATTTGTCAGAAAAAAAATAAGCACCCTTGGAAAAAATAGTGCACTTCGTCAACGACAAAAAATGATCGAAGATGCATTTCAATGTGGATAAATGGAAGTTAATTGCATGTAGAGAAAGTTTTTCATGAGCGTTTCGTATTCGGAATTTAGTTGTTTTCATTCTGCTGCACTCAAAATGAATTTTGATTCTTATTTCAGATCGCGCATTTTCTTCTGGCTAATGCTAGCCATCACAAAAATACGCAATATTTTTTTTCAAAGAGAACTTGAAAACCCATATTCTATCATTTTTTCTCGGTCGCAAAATCTCCGCGTCAGACCCTTAAAAACACACGTTTCCACACACATAACTGTCATCTATATATATATATATATATACATAAAAAACGCGGAAGGGTATACGTTGAAACTAAATAAAACAAATAATGTGTATATATATGTGTGTGTGTGTCTGTGTATACATGTGGGTAGAAAAAAATTGTTTTTCGGGACACCGGCTTTTCCTACGTATACACATGTTCTTGTATAGTGTTCCGCTTCCCTCATCCGGAAACGCATTTTCCATTATTCCTACCTATATATGTACATACGTGTATGCATGTATGTGTGTATATATATATATATATTCACAGCGTTCTAATTCATGTATTCAAGTTTCTCCGGGACGTTTCCTTCGCGGGAGTTTAGCCGAAGGGAAATATGCAAACGGGAGACATTTCAATTTTGTTCCCTAACGCGCGATGGATAACGAGGACCTTAAATGCAATTTCATTCGAGCAAAGTTTTGTCACAGTCTCCAACGAATCTGCGCGCGAGCGTGCATGCTCTATGTACAGACCGCGTAATGAGGGAGAGGTAAGCTGCCCACCCTCTGGGCTTAATAACGTATTCGGTGTTCGAAATTAGTGTTACTATGTAACAATGCATTGTAATATATATATACACATATGTACCGGGTGTCCTGTTATAAATGAATAATCCTGCAACTGTCGATAGGTCAGATCATATCCTATTAAATGCTGGAATATCAGTTTGGTAAAAATCCTACGATTTTCAAGATTTTGGGTTTGTTTATGTCGTTTAAAAAAATCATCTGCTTTTGGTTTTTTGCATACTATTTCTACAAATGATATGAATCGACAATAACTAACTGTAAGTAACTCTTTAACGTAATTGACACGATATGCGTAGTACATTTTTTTACACCGCTATCAAAGTCAGATGTTCAAGTTGGTTTATATGAAAATTCTGCATAAGATCTTCTTTCACAAAGTTTCCTTAATATTTAAGGTTAAAAAGAAGACTTTTATAGATAAAACAAATAACCAAGAGGATTTTTACAAAAACCGGGTCAAAAAAAGTTATCATTTGTAGACATGACATGCGAAAAACTGATTGGGGTAGAAGATCTATAAGTCGAATATCCACAACCGAATATCCATGAGTCGAACATCCATAAGTAAATATCCATAATTCGAATAGCCATAAGTCAAATGTCCATAAGTACGAATATCTATAAGTACGAACATTCATAAGTCGAATATCCATAAGTCGAATATCCATAAGTCGAATATCCATAAGTCGAATATCCATAAGTCGAATATCCATAAGTACGAATATCCATAAGTACGAATATCCATAAGTCGAAGAGCCATAACTCGAATATCCATAAGTTGAATATCCATAAGTCGAATTTCCATAAGTCGAATAGCCATAAGTCGAATAGCCATAAGTCGAATATCCATAACTACGAATATCCATAAGTGAGTATAGAGTAGATATGAGTGCCAGAAATGGCGGGAGAAAGACGAAACGTGAGTATGGAGGGAACCCAAGCAAACCCAAACAAACTCACTTATCTTTACCTCCCGCCATTTCTGGCACTCATTTCTACTCTATACTCACTTATGGATATTCGACTTATAGATATTCATAGTTATGGATATTCGTACTTATAAATACTCGACTTATGGATATTCGACTTATGGCTATTCGACTTATGGATATTCGTACTTATGGATATTCGACTTATGGATATTCGACTTCTGGCTATTCGACTTATGGATATTCGACTTATGGATATTCGACTTAAGGATATTCGACTTATGGATATTCGATTTATGGATATTTACTTATGGATATTCGACGACAGTGGAAAACCAAAAGCAGATGATTTTTATCTCGAAAAACTGTGGAACTTTTACTCAACTAAAATTCCAGCATATAGTAGGAAATGATCTGACCTATCGACAGATGCAGGATAATCCATTTATAAGAGGACACCCTGTATGTATACACACATTCATCACAAAACGCTCCCAACACATGTAAAAAGCAATTGAAAAGAAAAAAGAACAGAGCTTGGGATTGCTGAATCGTTGCACAGCGTGTCCACGTGCATGGTTCGCGACCACGCGTTAATGCAGTTTGCAACGAATGACAAACAAGCGTCAGCTGACAATGAGCAACAATTCTGTAGTGCTCGGAATCATAACGTTGCAAACTCACCCCCTTGGCGGCGCTCCCTCGCAATTTTTGCCCCTTTCTTCCCAAATGCTCGACACACATTGGAGCACACACACGCATGCTCATGCGCCCGTGTAAATACTAGTGGAAAGGCGTAAGCGCACGCGAAATTTGCAAGTAAATAGCAATTAATCAGGGTCGGAATATATGAACGGTGGGCACCGCCGTTAATTTGTCATTTCGTCCCACGATGATTTGCATGCGGCGCTGTCCAGTCATTGTACCACGGTAATACCCATATACAGGGTGTCCCAGAACTAAATGCGTTCCATGAAATGGGGGGTTGGGGGTGAAATTCTGAGTAGATTGATATAAGCATGTGTGGGTCTCAGATCGACCCTTGAATTATTATTAAATTTTAAAGGCGGGCTAATCAGGTGCGCCCGATGAGCCGGCGGTATCGTTCACCGACGTACGTCGGCTCATCGGGCGCACCTGGTTGGTCCGCCTTTAAAAATTAATTATAATTCAGGGGTCGATCTGAGACCCACACATGCTTATATCAATCGACTCAGAATTTCATACCCCAACCCCCCATTTCAGGGAATGCATTCTGTTCTAAGATACCTTGTGTATATGTATACATATATATATATATATATATATATATATATATATATATATATATATATATATATATATATATATATATATATAGGCTGACCCGAAAAGTGACGTCCAGAAGTAAAATCTATATGCCTTGTATCCTATCGGAATGACCGCAGTCTAAATTCTACAATCTTTTTTACTTTTCGAGAAAATGCATTTTTTTCTCCTTTGTGTATGTACTTCCCTCGCGATTTTTTTTGCTTGTTTTATCGTTTTGATGTGCACTGTTGAGCAGTCGACAAATGGCCAATTGAACACTAAATTCGATGCCTCCCTTTTTTTATAAAGTTTAAAAAAATTGGTTTGAGAGCATCCATCACTAAATTCAGATAAAACAAAAGCATATCAGCCGAAGTGACTTTCAAATGGATTAAAAAATGTCTAAGAGGAACATGTACATACAAGAGTGTATATACACAAAGAAGATCAACAAGAAAACCTATGCTACAGGAAAACTCGAAGAAAATGATTTTTTCGTGAAAAGTGAAAAACATCGTCGAACATAGATGGGGGTGAATTGGATAGGCATTAATACGAGGCATTTAGAATTTCCTTTTGGCCGTCACACTTCGGATTACCCCGTTTGTCTATATATATACACGTATGTATACATATGCGAGAAGGATATTCTCATTCCGTTATATCTACCCAATGTTTGTTATCAGGACATTTGGCTGTTATCCCGCATTATCCCTGTTATCCCTCATAATATCTTAACTATTCTTAAAATTGTTTTCAAGCATATAGTCGATTTTAGGAACGGATCGTTCCTCCCATTTGAATGTATTTAAAGTCGCCGTGCCCCGTATTGGGGGCATTCCCCTATGTATTAGGTGTAGTAAAAAGAAATCCATTATTTTTGTCATCAATTTCATGCAAAAATAATGGATTTCTTTTTACTACACCTAATATATATATGTGTGTGTGTGTGTGTGTGTAGTTATAATTCCATTTACAGTGTTTTGGTATTTTCCTCAAACAGCCTAAAATTTAATAGCAGTATACGAATCATGCGAAAAGCGTTTCGAAATTATAATTCCCAGGCGCATAAATGGTTTGGGTCCGTAATCGCCACTTCAGAAGTATCATACATGTCCATATATATATATATAGAGAGAGAGAGAGAGAGAGAGAGAGAGAGAGAGAGAGAGAAGTCGCGAAAAACAAATAAATTTAATCCTGTGTGGATTGGAAGGGTCAGGGAGAAGAATAAAATATTCGATTGAAATTTAGTATAATGAGAGTACTGCACAATTACCACCGAATTTCGTATTATACGATTATTTGCTATCATCATCATCATCATCATCTTCATTACCAGCATCAACGGGGCACTTCGTTTTATACGATTATGTGCCATCATAATAATCGTCAGTGAATTTCAATTCAACATTCCATTTGATGAAATTTTCATCATATGGAAAAAAAAATCCATGATTTAATTGGTACAAAGCTGGCAGCCCGTTCGACGCGAAAAACAAGTGCCTCGTCATTCATTGTGTACTCGGCCGTTATATAATTATCTGTACCGATACGGATATCGAAACAATCAGACAATTTTCATTAATTCAAAAGTATGCGTCCACATATATATATATATATATGGAATATGCAAACACGAAAGTTCCCTTTGAAACCGAATCCATACCGTTCGATTGCTTCGCTCATCACCGATCGTATATTATTAGTATTATTGGATAGGTTAATGACGCAGCTATGGATGGACTCTCTCATGATTCTCGCGCGTTATGAGGGTACTTCAAGTGTGAAATTATTAAGAGACCTGAATATTTTTGCGTTTTTGAGAAAGTGGGAGGTCGCCGGTCCGAGTAATTCAATTCGGTAGGAGAGACAGCGAGAGAGAGAGAGAGAGAGAGAGAGAGAGAGAGAGAGAGAGAGAGAGAGAGAGAGAGAGAGAGAGAGAGAGAGAATAAGGTTAATGATTGATAATATTTATCAAGCCCTAGTACAATCCCTAGGCAAATATGGAGTTGCAGATGAAATCTAAGAAAAGTGTCACCATGAATCCAAAGAAACGAAAATTCTAAATAAAACAAAAACTCAATAGAAGCGGGGCCGAGTTGAAATTCCGAAATTTGAATGATCAGAAAGATCAAAACTCCGAAAGAATTTTACACGAAAGACCAAAACTCCGAAAATCTGAACACCGTCAAAATAATTCGGCTATGGAAGTTTTGAAAGTTTCAAAATTTTCAATAAATCGACGAATTATTTCAAGAATTTTTTTTTAATGATACGTGATTTTGAGTCAATTTTGAAAATTGTCTAGACAATGTTGTACGTTCTACATCATTTACAGTCGACTGTGTAGACTTTCGCTGGCATGATCTTGACATGGGGGCCGAGTTGAAATTCCGAACTTTGAATGCGCCGACGGTTTAAATATCCCAATTTTAATGTTCCGAAATTGCGAGGTTCGTCAAGATTATGCCAGCGAAAGTCCACATAGTTGACTGTAAATGATGTAGAACGTGTAACATTGTCCAGACAAATTGCATAATTGACGTAAAATCACTTCTTAATTTAAAAAAAATCTTGAAATATTTCGTCGATTTATTGAAAATTTTGAAACTTTTGAGACTTTTAAAATCGTATTATTTTGACGGTGTTCAGATTTTCGGAGCTTTGGTCTTTCGTGTAAAATTCTTTCGGGATAGTATTCTTTCGGAGTTTTGAGCGTTCTGATCATTCAAAGTTCGGAATTTCAACCCGGCCCCATAAAAATTAAAGAAATAATGATTCGGGATCAAACAGAAAAGAAAGAGAAATTAAAGAAGAACGAATTCGATGTAAAATAAAAAATTTACAGAAATTAAAAAATAAGGGTTCGATTTACAGCAAATATCAACAGAAATTAAATAAATAAGAATTCGATATAGAACAAAAAATTAACTGAAATTAAAAAATAAGGATTCGATATAAAATAAAAAATAAACAGAAATTGAAGAAGTAAGGATTCAATATAGAACAAAAATAAACAGAAATTAAAGAAAAAAGCGTTCGATATAAGAAAATAAACAATAAAAAATGCAAAGAGAAGAAAAAAGGATACAAAAATGAAAAAAAAACAGAGAGAGAGAAAGATAGAGAGAGACCGAAAAAAAAATCCGAGATTGCTCTTTCCAGATATCAATCAAAGGCTTCACCTACTGAATGCGAGTACGCAGAATAAAACGTAAAAGTACAAAAGCCTTAGTATCCTTAAGTGTACGTACACCCACATGTATATGTTCATATATCCATGCATATACATATATAATATATCCACACATATATCATAACACGTTTACACTCCATATCATTTCTACCGTTGAATTCTTTGCTCTTTCCCTTCTTTTCCTTCGTAAATCCATATCAGCGGATAGTACGGAAGATAGCTTTTATTTCTATTTGCAGCGTCATTCGTGAGTACCTGGAGAGTGGTTGGATGAAGTGAAAGTATCGGGTGGGGCCAGTCGATAGGGCTTTCTTCGGCAGGGCGGGATAGGCGAGATGAACGAGACTCGGAGACGATAGTGGATATACTGCCCTAGGAAGAGAAATGAAAGTTTCTACGTGCATCCACACATACATATACATATAAACCACTTTGTACAGGAGACGCCACGTCGTCTTTTTCACGCCAACTTGACGCGAAAAAGCGTCGATGAAGTTTGGCCAGACCTATCGAAAGTTCTCGACATTCGAGGCAGGTACAGCAACATACATATATGGGCTATTCCAGCTCAACTCAGACTATTTCCCTTACCATCGTTGATTATAGATTTCCACGAGAGAAAATCTCGCTCCTGGTGTTAAGAGGCTATACCAGTGTGAACGCTGAAAATTTGGGTGATTTTCGGGAATTTTTTGGAAGGAAAGTACTCAATTTAATGTTTCGGAAAATTAAGAATATATTTGGCTATATTTGACCTATATTACGTAATTTTTTCACAGAAAAATGTTGAGATCCAAGCGACTTATGCGCTGCCTTCGGAGGCGCCAAAAAAAAAGTTCCTCCACTGCTGACATGATTCCGGCCGATTGAGTAGCTGAAACCGAAAAAGGAAAAATGTCGTTAAACTGGAAGGTATTTCCTGTACAATGACGTAGGATTTTCGAAAAATATCAAAATCTAAGAAAATGGCGTAGTTATGAAAAAAAAGTCTGTTTTCTTGCCTATAAAATGGTCGTTTTTTTCAATGCCAAATCGTCAATTTTCATCCAATCAAAAATATCCTACGTCATTGTAGAGTAAATATAATCAAGAGTACCCAGTTCAAATTTCAAGTCAATCGGATAACTGCTCTTTGAGTTACAAGGTCAGCAAATTTGAAAAATCACATTTCGAGAAAAACGCGTATAAAGATTTATCTATCGATTTTTGCAAGATGAAATGATAGAGATACGGCCTTGAAATTTTCACAGGATATTCTTGAAAGTATAAACTGTCGAAAAAGGCAAAAAAATCGATTTTTTTAAAGTGTCACACTGGTATAGCCCCTTTAAAAAAACCTAATTTTTTAACGGGGTCTCCCTCTCTGGAAGCCCAATTTGAAGGGTCAGAATGATGATTTTTTTTCTAATAACACATCGGTTGGAATAAATTACTTTTTTCCTAGCATGTTGTACACATATTTGTGGTTACAATGTAATTGTAACAAAAAAAGGCCGAAAAACTAAAAAATAAATCGAGATTACAAAAAAGGGTGTTTATCATACATATCAGTGACTGTATCCAATAATTTTTTCGAAGCGATTATTTTAAAACTGGCGGCTGTGCCGCGTTTATCTAAAAACTGCATTTTTTAGATTGGCCGGAAACATAACTCAGACAATTTTCAACCGATTCACTTGAAATGTTGAACATATCTTGAAAAATACATTGTCTATTCAAGTACGTGGGATTTTTTTTTATATTGCATAGCTTATTTGTTATCAACAATTATCTGACGATTTTTTAAGCAAATTTTTGGAAAGTGAAAAATTTCGTCAGATAATTGTTAATATAAAAAAAAATCCTACGTACTTCCATAGACAATGTATTTTTCAAGATATATTCAACATTTCAAGTGAATCGGTTGAAAACTGTCTAAGTTATATTTCCGGCCAACTTGAAAAATGCAGTCTTGAGATAAACGCTACACAGTCGCCATTTTGAAATGAATCGCTTCAAAAAAATTATTGTATACAGTAACTGATATGTTTGATAAACACCCTTTTTTGTAATCTTGATTTATTATGTAGTTTTTCTGAAGAAAAAAAAATCCCCAAAAGGCCTATTTTTTCGGCCTCTAGCCCCTTAGAATATTCTTAAAAGTTCACACTATAACAATATGCAAACAAAAACGATTTTTCGAAGTTTCCAGAGAGGGGTGCCCCTCTTAAATATGTTTTCTCCTGCCCCTTGCCCTTCTGCGGTTGCGAAAAATCGATAAGTGCTAAACTTGAGGCGGGATATACATCCATAACGGGAAAAAAAACAGTTCTGTTTTTTCTGCAAAAGATAGAAGTATATATAAAAGAACTATGTGTAACAGTTCCCACGGTTTTCGAAATTTTGGGCTTTATGTTAATATTATCTGAAAAAAATCATCTGCTTTTGGTTTTTCGCATGCCAGTTCTACAAATGATATGAATCGACTATAACTAAGCAACTTTTTTAAGTAATTGGCACGATATGCGTAATACATTTTTTTCACACCGCAGGCTATCAAAGTCAGATGTTCGAATTGATTTGTATGAAAATTCTGAATGAGATATTTTTTTTTAACTTTCCTTAAGACGTCTTCTCACTTTAGACGCTAAAAAAGGCTATTTTCATGATTTTTTAAATAGGTTTATATTATAGATATTGATATAAAAGTAGTTACACTTAATAAATACACTTTCGAAATACATTTTTTTAGAATGATTTATTTAAGTCACTACTTATAGACGAAAATGGTAGTAAAAAAAATGTCCTAAAAAAATTGTAGGTCTGCACTGTTGATGAAATCTCGTAGATAGGTAATCTGAAACAAAAAAATCAAACGGTTTTAGATTCAGTATGTTAATCGCTATAGCGCATATCCTACGATTTTTTATATATGCAAAAATTTAAAAAAAGGCGGACATTTTTCGAAAAACATGTTTTTTTACGGTTTTTGGCAAAAAAAATAGTAAATATCAAAATTTAAAAAAATTCTTGATATGCGCTATAACTATAGTTGTAAAGAATATGTGGTTAAAATTTCATGAAGATCGGTTCAGTAGTTTCGAAGATTTTATCAACAAGCCGTCGAAGAGCATTGTTTCGAGAAAAACGCGTTTGAAGTTTTTAACGAGCAGATGAACGTGCTCAGGTAGTAAAGTAAAGGCCACACAAAAATACAGTTAGACTCCTCCGATCTTCATAAAATTTTAGTGATATAATTTTGGATATGTATACTTTCGAAAAATGGAATTGAAAAAAAATCGATTTTTTGAAAATTGTAATGAGAAGACGCCTTAACATTTAAGGTTAAGAAGAAGACTTCAAACGAAAACTTCAAACGTTGCATCCCGTTACCACTCTACCTCACTGCTCGGATTTGGAGCAGGCGTAAACTTCAAACGCGTTTTTCTCGAAACTGCATTTTCGAAATTGACGTGCAGGATTACTTAAAAACTATTAAGCCGATTGAGTTGAAACTTGGTGGAAATATCGATAATATTGCTACCTTCTACTTGACGAGAATTTAAAAGATTTTCTTTCAGACTACCTTTTTGATCCAAATTTTACAGAAATTTTGCGCGGAATGTTAATTTTTTTGTTAATGCATGCCATTATCTTAAATTTGCATTTTCTTCATTTTGAGGGGAAACATACACCTAGGAGCCGGAAAAAAAGGTCATTTTTGTGAATTTTTCAAGAAAAACTATTTGAAATTTCGGATTGGGGTTTTAATGATCTAAAAGTATATACATTCAAAAATATGTTTAATTTTCTTTATTTAAAAATATCAAAAATATACAAGGATATTGTATGATCCTTGGAGCGTCGTAAAAAAATCTGCGTATACGGTACCCACTGGCGTTTCTTCAAAAATCATCTAAAAAAAACCAAAAAGATTATTAAATTAGATACTATAATCTAGTACTTGTCATAGCTGATTTTGAAAATATCGATTTGTGACAAAATGGCGGACGTTTGAACATAAATAGTGATTTTTGAGCCAAAAATTAGTTATTATTTTGCCTGTAAAACAAAAACTAAGTAACGGAAAAAAGTCCTATGACAAGTACTAGATAATGGTGTATAGAATAACCACAAAAAACCTCAAGGCAATCGGCTCATTGGTTTTCGAGAAATTTTGGGTACCGATTTGAAAAACGTGGTTTTGAGAAAAACGCGTTTGAAAATTTGGGAACGAATAAATCCTGAAATTTGTCAACTTACATGGAATCATCGAAACCAGGCCCATAGTGTAGGTCTTCTACGGACGACGGAATGTTCATAGCTTCTAAATCGATTTTATCGACCATCTAGGTGTATATCTCCCCTCAATTACTGTCAAATAGAAACTATAAATGTTCGGCTGTACGGCGATTCACAACTCTCGCGGCAACCTTGCTGTTACACTCTACCACAGCTCCGCCATTCTGATGACCAATGAATTAAAAATAATAGTTTTATCGACTGACCGGATGATTTTTTCATATGTTTGTCCGTTTGTTAATAATAAACGTTTAAAGTCCTTATTTTTTGTCGAAAATCGACCTTTTCTTTAAAAACAGTGCAATTTTTGCAATTTTTAAAATTTCGTAAATGTACCCTGTCAGTCTGTAGCTTTACCATTATACTAAAAGTATATTTTTCCATTTTTTACTTTAGATGAATCCACTTATCAAAATCATGTACGCGATCGAGCCGAGCGGAGGCTACAGCCCTGAGATTAAATAACAATAATTACGTTGTTTATATATATTTTGCAATTTAAAAAAACGGTGACATGTCGAGACCATGTACTATCAGTGTGCGAAAGTTCGACCTTATCATCACAATACCTGAGACGAAAAAAAAAATATTGGAAACCGATCTGTTTTTTTAACTTCAAGATTATGCGTACCCCTTAATTTTTTTCCCGTCTAAATCTATATCCCGCCTTAAAATGGAACCTTAATTTTTCCCAGAATGCGTAATTTATCCAACAAATACTACAACGCTACAATTTTTAACGAATAGAACTCAAAAAACCCTCAAATATTACATTCTCACTCGAATTCAAAATTCCCACGCCAAACTCTTTAAAAAATTAAACTCTTCGTGCCAGACCGTCAAAAAACGCAATACCTCAATGCGGGCTGACTGAGCCACGTTCAGACTTACACTCGTGTATATGCAAGAGAAGGTAACGACTACATTTTTTAAATACTGTTTAGAAATGTGACTAGGATTGTCCCGTAGATGAAAAAAATACTCTTTTATTTATTTTTCTCTTTTTTTTCTTCCGATATATCTGGACGCAGTTGAAAGATTTCACTAAGGTGCGGAGAAGCTGTGGCAACATTGATGATCTTCGCAAATGGCCGCACGCACCCAGTCTCGGATAATAATAAACCAAGATGGCGGTACTTCAAGACATCCGGTTAGGGACGCGGTCCCGCGGGACATTACGACGTATAAGAAGATTGCTCGTGGAGGGATAAACGAAGGGGAGAAAAAAAGTAATGCACTGCTCGCGCTCTTCTCGTATAGTCTAATGACAATTACCTCGATGATGATCCTCTGCGGCTGATCGCTTCACTATATACATGTGTGTGTGTGTATATATATATATATATATATATATATATATATATATATATATATATACCTACTATATATATACTATATATATATATACTACTATATATATATACTATTATAATAAAGCCTTAAACTTTTGAAAAAAAAACGGTCACTGCAAAGTTGTACTCCTTATATATATATATATATATATATATATATATATATATATATATAAGGAGTACAACTTTGCAGTGACCGTTTTTTTTTCAAAAGTTTAAGGCTTTATTATAAAAAAGTGGCTACATATTTTTTAATCAAAGTACTGCCCGTCGCTAGCTACGACCTCGGCCCATCTTTCAGGTAGCATTCGAATCCCGCGTCGATAAAAGTCTTGGTCCTTGGAGGCAATCCAGGAATCGACCCAATTTTTGACTTCTTCGTAAGTACCGAAGTGCTGGTCAGCCAAATCGTGTGCCATTGACCGGAACAAGTGATAGTCGGAAGGGGCAATGTCTGGAGAGTACGGCGGGTGGGATAAAACCTCCCATTTCAGCGTTTCCAAGTACTTTTTCACGACATTTGCAACATGGGGTCGGGCATTGTCATGCTGCAGTATCACCTTGTCATGTCTTTCGTTGAATTGTGGCCGTTTCTCTTTGAGTGCCTTACTCAAGCGCATCAACTGACGTCGGTAGAGTTCCCCTATGATGGTTTCGGATGGTTTGAGCAGCTCATAGTACACAACGCCCAGCTGGTCCCACCAGATACACAGCATCACTTTGGATCCGTGAATATTCGGTTTGGGCGTCGATGACGGAATATGACCAGGCAGTCCCCATGATTTTCGGCATATAGAATCCTCCCCGTAAGCATCTACAAGCAAACGGTGGGCCTCAGCCGCAGATTTCTTGATGTTGAAGAAGTAAATCATAACCTCCCGCAAATGTTGAGAATTCGGTTCGTAGGTTGCCATGTTTGAGTGCCTATAACTTTATAATGCATACACGTATCCGTTAGCTTTTTTAAATTGTTTACATTGGCAGAGCCTCTAGTTTAAAATGCCACTTTTTTTATTGAGCTAGGGCCACTACTTCGGCCGCAGTAGCTCTCTAAGTAAAACGGTCACTGCAAAGTTGTACTCCTAATATATATACACATACACATACAGGGTGTCCTGTAACAAATGAATAATCCTGCAACTGTTCATAGGTCAGATCACGTCCTACTCTATACTGGAATTTCAGTTCAGTACAATTGTCCTGTTTCGAGAGAAAAATCATCTTATTTTGTTTTTCGCGTAAAATTTCTACAAATCGTGACTTTTTTCACCCTGTTGTTTAGAAAAATCCCATGGTGATTTGTTTGATCTAGAAAAGTCTTCTTTTTAACCTCAAGGTAGAACGAGCGCGCGCTCTTGATTTCTATGGATTTTGTTCAAATTTTAACCAGACACTGTTCATATCATTATGCATGTTTGCGTGAAATTTCAGAACAGTCGTCTATTTAGATTGGGAGATTACGGGTTTTAAAATTGCAACTTTTAACACTGCAGGGTCTGCACTTAATGAAAACAGATCTCACGCAGAATTTTCATACCAACCGATTCGAACATCTGACTTTCGTAGCCCGCGGTGTAAAAAAAAAAGTACCACGCATATCGTGCCAATTGCTTAAAAAAGTTGCTTAGTTATTGTCGGTTCATATCATTTGTAGAAATGGCATGCGAAAAGCAAAAAGCAGATGATTTTTTTTTTTCAAAAAATAACTTGAAGCCCAAGCTCTCGAAAACCATGGGACTTTTACTAAACTGAAATTCCAGCGTATAGTAGGACATGATCTGACTTATCGACAGTTGCAGGATTATCCTTTCATTACAGGACGCCCTGTATATACAAACATTGTGTGTGTGTATATATATATATATATGTATATATATGTATGTATATATATACATACATGTATATATATATATATATGTATATATATATACATACATACACAGTGTATATATATATATATATATATATATATATATATATACACTATGTACCTAGCGCCCCACGCGTAAAACCTCGCACCTAAAAAGGAACTCTAAGAGAAGGCCGGAG
The DNA here is from genome assembly GCA_944452715.1 of Ophion slaviceki. Lineage (NCBI taxonomy): Eukaryota > Metazoa > Arthropoda > Insecta > Hymenoptera > Ichneumonidae > Ophion > Ophion slaviceki. Next base: position 37,495,890 of record OX101791.1, read on the forward strand.
CTTTCCCTCTGCTCGCGATTTAACGCGAAGTCGCTGCGTCAGCTCGATGATGTGTGGACCAAAGGCGACCTACGAGAGAAATTGAGAGCGCGAGAGACAAAGACAGAGAAAGAAAGAGAGCGAGAGAGAGAGAGAGAGAGAGAGAGAGAGAGAGAGAGAGAACTAACCGATTCGCCATGAGATTTTTGTCGTCTCACGGCAGAAGAAGAGGGACCGGGAAACTCGCGAGGCACTCTTTGGATAGTAGGAGGGCGCGAGTTTAAGTGGTCAAATGTAATTTCATGGTGTGAGAATCACCCTCTCTCGCAAATGCGTCATCAGCACAAGGATTATATATATAGAGAAAGGTGATTTTTAAGACACTCAACTTTGAGCCCTGTTCTTACAGTTTCCAATTGTCCCCATACTCAACTTTCCGTCATCTCTGGTTTCTCCAAAATCACCTTGGAACGAATTTTGTTTTCTTCAGGAACTAAGTACAAGAGATCTTCAAATTAAGGCGTTACCCCAACTTGTAGCGCAAAAAAAGCTTTTTTCATCAATTTTTTTAAAGAAAACTACAAAACTTTTTTAATCGATCAATATACCATCATAAAGAACACATCTTGAAGAACTTTCAGTAATTTTTTTCTTGAAAAATATTACATTGTTTAGTGGCAAATGGCCGTCAATGAAATAATGTTTTTATGTACACGGTTTGCGGTGACCAACATTGCGGCGAAGTGGATCATCTGAAAAAAAAAATGCGGATGGATTTAGTCAAATATAAGTATAAACTAGTCTTTAATCGAAGGATTTTAAAAAATGTTCATTTTTCACAAAACGGCGGACAGTCAAAGTTAATGGTTCGATTTTAACGAAAAAAACGGCCGTTTTTTGGCTATAAAACGGCCATTTTTTTTCGAAAAAAAAAAATCGAACGATTAAAGACTACATTTTTATGTATTAAATAAGCCTTCAAAATTTAAAGAAGATCGGTTCATTAGTGTTCGAGTAATCTTGGTCACCGACTTCAGAAATGCCATTTTGAGAAAAACGCGTTTAAAGTTTCAATTTCAGTTTACACGAAGAAAATATTTTTTTTTGTAAACTTACATAGAGTCATCTATTCCGGGCCCATACAGAAGTATGGGCCCGGATACTTATACTTCAAAAAAATGCAATAAAAAAATCGATTTTTTCAAAATCGCAAGTGGGTGTAACCCCTTAAAGAATATTAAGACGTAATAAATTTCACCTGTACCATATTTCCTTGCATCAAGAACTTCATGGTGGCGATTTTGGAAAAAGAGTTCAGTTTTGTGAATGGGCTCTGCGCCAGTTACAAGTGAATCCGAATTTTTTCAACGACGTTTTTTTTTTACTGACGAATCAACTTTTACTAACCATGGACAGTTGAATACACATAACATGCACTATTGTTCAACCGAATTCTTCTGAATATCAGCTACAACGTCTTAATAAAAAATAAAAACATTTTCTCATTTGAAAAACCATTGATGACCTTAAAAACGCAAAAATTATGACCTTGACAAAAATGATTTTTTCACCACTGTATCAGACCTTTGAAATCAATCAAATTACCTCCTGACATTTTTTTCGTCACTCTAAAGGCAATGGAGATATTTGGGGTCACGTTAAATGGTCCACTCTGTATTTATGGGGCTCAACTCACAAGGAGCATCACTTAAGTGTCCGCCTTCGATTTTGTTGAAACACATATATGTGATAAAGCATTGAAAACTATTGGACACCTAATTTTTTTACTGGCGTAAAAACGTTTTTATGGGGGGAAACGATCCCCAAAGAAAGGTGTGTCACCCCTTAACTTAATTTTGTTTCATTACTTCTATATTGGGTTTTTCTGTATGGGCCCGGATACTTATACTTCAAAAAAATGCAATAAAAAAAATCGATTTTTTCAAAATCGCAAGTGGGGGTAACCCCTTAAATTCATTTATGTCAACTATCGGCAAAATGGCATAAAAAATCGTTCGGGAACTTTTTTGAATTCTTGTCCGGAAACTTTTCGCTGGTAGTGTATAGTATATATATTCGATATTATTGTCCCTGATATCACGGTACTAAAATTCTCCTCTCTCGTCAACGGCCATTTTATCATCGCCCGTTGATTCAGCGCGGTGCAACGAAATCGTGACGGGTCTTCCCAAGAAAAATTATGATGGCAGGCAGTGGTGCACCCCGGTTCTTGGTATAGCGGACGCAGCGATTTATTTTTCGCCACTGCGTAACGCAAGCTCCGCGCGGACAATCTCGACAAGTGACAAATTTCAGGATTAGTTCTCGCGTTTGCCGTCGGATTTTTTTCCCCGTCTTTTACCACCAGCTGTCCAGTCCAGTCCACGCTCTTCAAGCGGTAAAATTAACAGAAATTCGTTCCCGCGACGTATAGAGAGAACACGTCTTTTTTTAATGTCTTTTTTTCAACGGCTGATGGGCTTCACTTCCGAGCCGCTTCAGTGCCATATGTAACCGTGGCCGCTGTGCAAGCGACAAAAAATGTGACGCGAATATTTTTCTCGAAAAACGGGGGTCAAGGTGGACGGGGGAGGTGGGGTAAAATGGGCTTCGAGAATGGGAAGAAACAAGGTTTTTTTTCCTTTTCCGGTGCCAATAGCACGCGGTCAACCGAGGAACGTATGCTCGAATGAAGGCGCGGTCTGTTGTAGTGGCGTTCACGCAAATGCCTAAACGGGAGCAAATTATTGCCGTAGCTCCGATAATTGAGCGTACGTAATAAATTACGCGGATATTAAAGCCGACTCGCGTAGAACGCCAATGGAGTGCCCGTGAGGCGAACCGGCATCGTTCGCTGCTGACTGTAATTACCCAATTAGAAATGTGACAGGACGGTGCTTATTGCTGCAGCACCAACCGATCTCAATTCACCCTTTCTCTCTCCCTTTACACACACACACACACACACACACACACACACACACACACACACACACACACACACACACACACACACACACACACACACACACACACACACACACACACACACACACACACACACACACACACACACACACACACACACACACACACACACACACACACACACACACACACACACACACACACACACACACACACACACACACACACACACACACACACACACACACACACACACACACACACACACACACACACACACACACACACACACACACACACACACACACACACACACACACACACACACACACACACACACACACACACACACACACACACACACACACACACACACACACACACACACACACACACACACACACACACACACACACACACACACACACACACACACACACACACACACACACACACACACACACACACACACACACACACACACACACACACACACACACACACACACACACACACACACACATATATATATATATATCTGTGTGTGTGTGTGTGTGTGTGTATGAAGCATTCCACGTCACTTCAGACAGTAAAAAAAAATCGACAAATAATTTTGAAAAATCGAGTTACTTTATTGAAAAATATTCACCGAGCGTCGAAATTTAAAAAAAAATTCTGACTTTTTTTCTCGTTTGATTACCATTTTTTAACATTTTTCCATTCAAATGGCTGTATCGTTGGCAGGATTTGACGTATTTACATTCGTAAAAAATGAAAATGTGCGACTTTTTATAGCCTTCCAGAAAAAAAATAATTTAGATTTTATTGATCAAGACGAACATCCGTTTCAGGACAAAATATGCAAATATATTTTTTTTTCTCAAGGAAAGACACTCGTTATTTTATTTTTTTAAATTTTCCCGAATTGTGAATACGAAAAACGGATTTTCGGTATTTTTATATTATGGGATTCCTAAACACCGTGAAGTAACAGCTATTTTTATTTTTTTAATTTTCTTTATTAATATTCGATTGACGAGTGTGGAGGACTCCAAGGCTCCAATACATGTGACATATATGTCATATGTATTTCAAAAACCTGGTAAACATACAGCGAGTGCTCCACACTCTTCAATCGAATATTAATTATATATACATATATATTCGACCTTCCTAATACAGGGTGTTGAGAAGGTCGATGCAAAACCTTAAGCGGGAGATAGGTCACCTCGTTAGGAACATATCTAACCTAGGTTACCTTAGTCCAAAGTCTAAGGATTTCGAGTTATCATGGTAAGTGTGATTTTTGGAAAATTTCCCAAAATTAGGTACTAACTCGTTCATAGTGTTCAAACAGTAAAAAATTGGTAACTAAAAACTTATTTGCATCTTAGCTTAATGTGTATTCAATTGACAAATACCAATACAATCATCTGTATCCACATAACTAACTAAATGGGACGTGTTGAATATATATATATACATATATACAAACACACACATATATATATAGTGAGTCTCTAGAAGTTAAGGCTTCCAAAACTCTAACAAACGTCGATTTTAAAAGAAAACAATATCACGATCAATGACAGTTTGTCACGACATGTATTTCGGTCGGCACGGCTCGTTTTTTGCTTAGTCGATCCGTCAAAAAAAATCCGTCAAGATCAACTCCACTTCCTTAAATGGGAACAACTATTGAACGACAATTTCTACTTCTTTTTAAAAGTCAATCATCAATCAATGAAAAAAATCGAAACCAACGGCGGCTAAGGATGGCTTAGAAATACCAAAAAATTAATGAATCGGGTTAGCTCGAGACGCATAACGAATATCGTATTTCCGGTAGCAAATAGCCTATATATATAAGGTGTAGTCAAAAGAAATCCATTATTTTTACATGAAATTGAAGGCAAAAATAATGGATTTCTTTTAACTACACGTATATATATATATATATATATATATATATATATATATATATATATATATATATATATATATATATATACACATACATACATACATACACACACACACACACACACACACACACACACACACACACACACACACACACACACACACATATATATATACATATATATTCACCCCGGAGGTCTCGCAAAACGACTTTTAAACTCCCACCATTGTCGAGCCCCAATGTTCGAGTCGAAAAGTTTATTCAATTTCGTTTACCATCGACGAGAAGATATTTATACCCTTGGCTCTCGCCCCTGTGCAACTCTTCTCATTACTAGGGAAAACGTGGTTGACGTATTATACATGTACATGTGTTGATGTATATGTAGGAAAAAAGAGAGAGAGAGAGAGAGAGAGAGAGAGAGAAATGTATATTTGTTCATTTGTTTATTTATTTATTTATTTATTTATTTATTTATTTATTTATTTATTTATTTATTTATTCATCTGCTTATTCAGATTTATAGACAAATACAAACACATAAAAATGTCATGCCGAACCAAAACCTTGCATCGACGAAAATCCGGTGGTACGCGACATTCGAACAGTCCTCTAGGAAAATATCCATGACTCGATAAAGTACTAGAATTATTATACGTTCGCTTGCTGGTATCAAAACTTGCGATGATCGTTGAGGGAAGAAACGATTTCTCAATGAGAAATGAAGCTCCTATGCGGGACCTGTAACAGTTAAGAACAGGTGGCTCGAATATCGAGGATTCATTCTCGTCTGACCAAACACCGACACTAACTACTCAACAGTAGTGACACATCGTTCGATTAATTCTCCCTCGGTTTCGCAAATCTTTTCGCCGTTCAATAATTTCATCGATATTGGTATGTGTATTTTTGTTGTGTTTTTTATGTGCGTGTGTGTGCATGTATGTGTGTGGATCGTGAAACACGACCACTGGGAAGAGGTGCTGGAGGACTAAGGATGGCGAACGAGAGGAGAACAGAAGAGGTTTGAGAGCAACTACAGTGGAACAAATAACAACGATACATTCTCCACAGCTGTGTTCGGCAAACTTTGCTCCCTAGTGCCCTGCACCAAGCCCCCCCCCTCCCCCCGCCCCTCTCGGCCTCCCTAAGGGTGTATATCCGACCACTCGGCTCGATCCTGATTTCTGTACCATCGCGTATTCGCTCGAGCAACACCGTTTCTCAAGTGTACTACGGGTGAACGAAATGGGCCTGGAATCCGAATAGTCTCTGAGGTTGAATTTCGCTACATATACAGGGTGGCCCGAAAAGTTACGTCGAAATAGAAAATCTCGGTGCCTCGTATCAAACTCCAAAATGGGGACTCCAAATCACTCCCATCTATGTTCTCTGATATTTTTCACTTTACGAGAATTAAAAAAAAATATTTTGTTTTTGTGTGTAGTTTCCTCGCGAATTTTTTTTACTTGTGAAGTGCACTGTTATACAATAGATAAATTATCGACTGACCACTAACGTTGATGCCTTGAATTTTGATCAATCGTTTGAAAAATAAATTCGCAAGCATCAGTTACTAAATTCAGATGATAAAAATAAATGCTTATACTCGTCCGAACAACTCCCAATTACTTTTGAAAAATGCCAAGAGGAAATTAAAAAAAAAAAACATGCCACAAAAATACTTTTAACAAAATTTTTAATGTTTTTTTTTCTCGAAAAGTGAAAAGATCGGTTCCCGAATTCTTTTTTATACCCCCTGCTTTCTGCAAAAAAGAAGATCCCCCCCCCCCTGTCTGTCATATCTCTATCGATATTAGGGTAAAAAAACGCACCCCGCACATTGAAAATCAATGAGTTAGGTTTTGATACGAGGCATGTAGATTTTCATTTTCGACGTCATTTTGTGGCACCCTATATATATATATATATATATATAGGGTGTCCCAGAACTCAACGTCAAGCCGAAACGGGGTGACAGGATTGATTGTAACCATCATGAGAAAAATCAGAAAAAAATCTGGGCATTTAAGAAAAACCTAGAAATTTGGTCAAACTGTAACCATTTTTCGGTTATTGTGGTTAATTTTTATAATTTTTGTTCATTTAAACTTTGGAACCGTAACCCTAAATAACATTTCTAGAATCACAGTCAAAAATAATGACACAATTGCCCCAAGTTTCCTAGAATTAAGACTGTTTTTTGTTAAACTATGAATTTAAAATTTTCAAAATAGATTTTTTTTCTGATTTTTCTCATGATGGTTACAATCAATCCTGTCACCCCGTTTCGGCTTGACGTTGAGTTCTGAGACACCCTGTATATATATATTTATTATAATAATAATAAAGTACCCAGCAAACTCGACTGGATCCATCCAGGCCTTCCGATAATAAAGCGCGATGAATAAAAAAAAGAATTTTTCCCCTGTGCAGTTCGAAAAGCTCGTGGGAGCTTACTGGAGTCTTCGTTGATTATTTTGCTCACTTCGATTCGTGGATTCCAACCACTAGCACCCCCCTCCCCCGCCCCTCCTGAAAATCTCCCCAACGTGCTTATAAATATTATAAAATCTATATATATTTATATATATATTTACGAGAGCGTACTCGAAAAATGCGCTCTGCGCCATCATGGTGGGCACGTCGATAATCTTCAATATATATATATATATATATATATATATATATATATATATATATATATATATATATATATATATATATATATATATATACACACACATATATATATATATTTCCGCTCCCTTATTGCCGCGGTTCTCGAAGCAGGTTATTACCGCAGCGATCGCGTTTGCGAGCGATCAAAAGTGTCAAATACTTTTCTCGCATCGGGAAAAGTACCGAGATAGCTTAAAAGTCAATTTCACGCGTGTGCCACAACGTCAAAAGGTCGATTTGCCGTTAAAGGCGCCGTTGAGAGGCCAACATCTTCCGGTCTCTCGTTTTTGCGACGCGTTTCCATCATCCTCGTATACCGAGTGAAGTACGATGGTATAAGGGTGGTTGAGAGGGCGGGGGAATGCGGAAGACGGGGTGGGAATAGGGGGCGAGAAGAGGGTGAAAGAGGGAGGGCAAACGGACCGTCACGATTGAATCGTAACGGTTTCACGTTACGAAATAAAAATCCCACGGTAGATTTTTAGCGCCGTTTCTCTTCTTATCGGCGTTCCGCACGAGACCGCACACACGATAATGTACACGCACAGCGGCTAGCGTTCGATCGATAATGTCGTATCGATCAGCGAAGAAAGCCGTTTCGTCTTCCCAATGGAATAACTTTATACCCGCGGGATGAAATCCTTTCGATAAAAGTCAAGATTGCAACGTTGCGGACAATTCAGGATGGCTGTAGAGTGGCTGTGTGCGTGTCGGTCGACGCTGCGCAATTCGCGATGTTATCGGTCGCGTGAGGAAAGGTCGCGAGGTCGAACTCTCCGATTTTGACGAAATTTGGCATGTTTGTAGAATGGGTGAAAATAGGCGATGCTTTTTTTTTTATTTGAGGTACCTGATTTTTGAGGGGTGAAACGCACCCCCGAAAACAGGGGTGGGTAAATATTTACAAGTGGGGCTTCAGCCCTAATCGGCCCCAAAGTTTTTTTTTACGTGTTCGGGGCTATGCTGCAGTATGAAAATATGTTTTTTTATGATGGCGGAGGGGTATTTTATTAAGGCGTTACCCCCACTTGTAGCGCAAAAAAGGTCTTTTTCATGAATTTTTTTAAAGAAAACTACGAAACTTTTTTAATCGATCAATATACCATCTTAAAGAACACATCTTGAAGAACTTTCAGTAATTTTTTTATTGAAAAATATTACATTGTTTAGTGATAAATGGCCGTCAATGAAATAATGTTTTTATATACACGGTTTGCGGTGACCAACATTGCGGCGAAGTGGATCATCTGAAAAAAAAATGCGGATGGATTTAGTCAAATATAAGTATAAACTAGTCTTTAATCGAAGGATTTTAAAACATATTCATTTTTCACAAAATGGCGGACAGTCAAAGTTAATGGTTCGATTTTAACGAAAAAAACCGCCGTTTTTTGGCTATAAAACGGCCATTTTTTTTCGAAAAAAAAATCGGACGATTAAAGACTACACTTTTATGTATTAAATAAGCCTGCAAAATTTCAAGAAGATCGGTTCATTAGTGTTCGAGTAATCTTGGTCACCGACTTCAGAAATGCCATTTTGAGAAAAACGCGTTTAAAATTTCAATTTCAGTTTACACGAAGAAAATATTTTTTTTGTAAACTTACATAGAGTCATGTATTCCGGATATCAAAAAAAAACTGCACTTCAAATTGCACTTCAAAAAAATGCAATAAAAAAAATCGATTTTTTCAAAATCGCAAGTGGGGTTAACCCCTTAAGAAACAAAAAATATTTCCGGAGAATATTCGATTTTTTGAACACGTTTGTTTGGGTTTGTTTGGGGGTTGAAATAAGGGTTGGAATTGTCTTCCCCCGACTTAAATATTATAAATAAAGTGCCCTGAAATACATCGACTCGGTACAAAATTTCTAAACCCCTTTTCTAGCTGGAGCCCCACTTGTGAATATTTACCTAGGGGTGGTTTTCGTTTTTCGTCGATAACGTTGTAACGGTGCGAGATATGAAAAAAAATCCAAGCTGCAACAACGTTTATTTTTCCGTGTATTATACATTGGAGATGAGAACGATGCAGATAACAAGAAATTTCAAACGAAAAACACCCCTATTTTGGAGGGTGCGTTTCACCCCCTAAAAATCGCGTTCTGCGGATACAAAAAAACACGTGTCGCCTATTTTTACCCATTCCACAAGCATGACAAATTTCATCGAAATCGGATAGTTCGACCTCACCTTTCCTTGTGAGTCAATTTCTATCAGTTTTTCCTACCCTCAGCCAGCGATGTCAGCATCGGAGATTGAAAGGTTTTTTTAAATTTGTATGTAGCGATAGTGAGCTTTTTAAATTTAACAATGGTACTCGGGGGTGGTAGGAGTGAAGGAGGGTGGACCGAAAGTATGAATAATCGATGGAATAATTTGAGGACAATTGATGAATTACGTTGCCAACGGTACTGCCAGGCCTCAATCAGATCCTGGCAGATTCTGAGATTACTATTTATTTTATTGCAATCAGAATTAATTATTTCGCATGAAGCGACGTCGGGGGTGAAACAACCCCCGAACCCTTCGCAGTCTAGCCCGCGTTCCACCCCTTTTTCCTGACGCTTGGAAGAAGAAAAAAGGTGAAGCGAAATGGAGTAAATGTCGCGAGGGTCGTCTCCGCAGGACGGCCAGAGGGACATGCATTTATGGATGTCGGAAAGTCCGACAAACACGGCGGAACATTGCCTCTCTTTTTGAAGCCGTCAGGTCACGGGAAATGTCGTATCCACGGGAAACAACGACACTCGGGAATATTCCTGACGGCAAGTGCGTCGGTGGACGACATGGAGATGGTGGAAAACGAGCGCACGGAATAAAACTATTCGAGTTGAGGGGGAAAGGACAAGGCGTACGAGGGAAGAAATTTGAGAAAAATACTTTTATCGTTGTGGTAAAAACTTGGGAGGACTCGCGTGGGAATTGTTTCAAAAGTCATTTTAAAATCCATTTTAAGGGGTTACGTGGGTTTCGAAGCCAATAAAATCATATTTTCTCGATTTTTAAATATATATTATATAATTTATTTTATTCAAAATGTTAAGCACAAAAAATATTTCACATTTCAACAAGATTTTTAAAAAATTCATCCAAAAATTTGGCAAATTCAGCCCTAAAAAAAGTGTTCTCGTGGTGGTCAGGATAACTCATAATAGCTTTATCTGAAATTAAAAAACCAAATTTGTTCTGTTAGTAGAAAAGTATAGCTCGTGAATGAACGGAGGATTTAAAAAAAATTAAAATTTGAATTTTAACAGAGTTGTATGCAAAATAGTTCAAATTTTGGTTTTGAGAAAAATGCGATTACCTGCGTCGCTCCCGGCCGGTCTTTTCCAACAGGGGGAATTCCCAAAGGCTCTCTCTCTTAGACTTTTACTCCGATTGTCTTAAAACTTTGGGAGAATATTCTAGACGTATTGTACTATTCCATAATAAAATGTTTTCAAATGGATTCTTTGAAATTTTCAAACCCACGTAACGCCTTAAAGGGTCTTCTCATTTTAGACGCTAAAAAGGCTATTTTCATCATTTTTTATGGGTTATTTTATAGATATTGATATAAAAGTTGTTACATTTAATAAATACACTTTCGAAATACATAAAAAAAAGTGTTTTTAAGGCGTTACCCCCACTTCTAGTGCAAAAAAAGGACTTTTTCATGAATTTAAAAAAAAACTACAAAACTTTTTTAATCGATCAATATACCATCTTAAAGAACACATCTTAAAGAACTTTCAGTAATTTTTTTATTGAATAATATTACATTGTTTAGTGGCAAATGGCCGTCAATGAAATAATGTTTTTATATACGCGGTTTGCGGTGACCAACATTGCGGCGAAGTGGATCATCTGAAAAAAAAATGCGGATGGATTTAGTCAAATATAAGTATAAACTAGTCTTTAATCGAAGGATTTTAAAAAATATTCATTTTTCACAAAATGGCGGACAGTCAAAGTTAATGGTTCGATTTTAACGAAAAAAACGGCCGTTTTTTGGCTATAAAACGGCCATTTTTTTCGAAAAAAAAATCGAACGATTAAAGACTACATTTTTATGTATTAAATAAGCCTGCAAAAATTCAAGAAGATCGATTCATTAGTGTTCGAGTAATCTTGGTCACCGACTTCAGAAATGCCATTTTGAGAAAAACGCGTTTAAAGTTTCAATTTCAGTTTACACGAAGAAAATATTTTTTTCGTAAACTTACATAGAGTCATCTATTCCTATACTCATAGAGCCATACATTCTCAGATATTTATACTTCAAAAAAGTGCAATAAAAAAAAAATCGATTTTTTCAAAATCGCAAGTGGGGGTAACCCCTTAACATATTTATGTGACCCAAACAAACTTTAAACGCGTTTTTCTCAAAACAACGTTTTTCGTCGGCTTGTTGATAAAATCTTCGAAACTACTAAACCGATCCTTATGAAATGTTAACTACATATTCTTTACAACTATTTTTTAAATTTTGAAATTTACTATTTTTTTCCCAAAAGCGGTGAAAGACACTCGTTTTTTTGTTTTTTCGAAAAATGTCCGCCATTTTGTTATTTTTGCATACATCAAAAATCGTATGATATGTGCTATAGCCATTAACATACTGAATCTGAAACCGACTGATTTTTTTGTTTCGGATGATCCATCTCCGAGATTTCATCAACAGCGCAGACCTACAATTTTTTTAGGAAATTTGTTTAACTTCCATTTTCATGTATAAATAGTGACTTAAATAAAGGACATTTTTTTAAAACGTATTTCGCAAGTGTATTTATTAAGGGGTTAGGCCACAAAAACGGGTATACAATCATGTGCGAATGTAACAATTTTTTGTATGAAAAAGTGATACACTCATAAAATTAATTACACATCTATTTAGTATGAATTCGATGTACAAAATGGACGACTACTAATATTTTCTTTTGTTATCTTTTTTGACCTAGAAAAAACAAAAATTCTCGTCAATCTACATGAGAATACCTAGAGAAGTACGTCCGGATTTTAAATATATCGTTTTGTTCAAAAGTTGTAGGTATATGAATTGAGTTGCAGGTATTTAAATGAATTTTCAGGGAAAAATTTCGCATAAAACTGCTCATAAAATGAAAAGTTTTCGATTAATCAGAAATTCCGCACGTACTTCTCTGCGAAATGCAATTAGGAACATAACTTTTAAATTTGAAGTCAATCGAGTGAAAATTGTTGAAGTTATTTGTCACGCCAATTAGAAAAAACCTGTTTCGAGAAAGACGCGTTTAAAGTTTTAGGTACTCTATGGCCGTGCCGGAGGTAGGTTTGCGTTATACGCCCAAATTCGGTGAAAAAAGAATGTTCTTGCTATACATCGAATAGTAACTTATTCTTATGATGATTAAGCACCTTTTTAGCGAAAAAAAATCGATTTTTTGAAAATTCTACTGTGGTCTTACCCCTTAAGTGTAACATCTTTTATATCAATATCTATAATATAAAACTATCAAAAAATCATGAAAATAGCCTTTTTAAAGTGAGAAAATCCCTTAAAGAGGCATCGATATAGGCAATCTCGCAGAGTGTCTTGTGAAAGTTTCAAAGTCCGTGACCACAGTCAACCCGGGAACGCACGATGTTCCACATTTTCCGCGGTCATCAAAAGGCTTTAAAATCACCTAAAAATCAACTAAATCAATTTTTTCGGGTGTCATTCTCTTCCTCATTAACATACGAAAAAACGCCTGTAGCTTTGAGCCGCCTCACCCCTGTAGAAAGACTTTTCCGAGCAGGGGAAGCGCGGCCTAGACCTCTACCCCGGTCACGCGCTGAACATGCCGTTACTGGGTCACGAGTTCTAGGGTTGATGCATCTAAGTGCCCGAGATCCGAACTACGTTCAACAACCCTATATTCCCCAGGCTTTGCTATTTTCCCCCTGAAATACTATGAAGGAACATCCGCTCCAAGTGTCAAAGATATCAACTGCGCCCAACTGTCAATCAGGACCCCTGAAATCCCCAGGCTTCAAAACTCTTTTCCCCCAAGTCGATCTGGTGGACCTGGCGCAACGTTCCGCCAGAACTTTGTCCAGACACATCTGCCTCAAAAAGACATGCCCCTTCAACATTGATCAAAATAGCCTCCACATGACGTTGAACGGCAATTGAAAGCTTTTTCTCGTTTCTCTTGCAGACTACGAGAAGAAAGTCCAGACCGTGAGGTCGTTTTTCCACGGATAGCTGATGCTGCAAGGGTGGAATTTATCGTCTCCTTTGGGAACTGGACTTCGTGGACTCGCTGTACTCTCATCGCGACGTCTCCTCGCGTGTTGCGTCGTTAGCCCTGCTCAATAAAGCCGGTCGTTTCCTGAACCGCCTCCACTTTCGTGCACGGCGTTTTCCAACAAAAAGACCGCAACCGAAAAAAGAGGAGGCCGCGTCTCGGCGGCCGAGTGACTCGGTGAACACGAGTGAATTAAGAGGATCCGAGCTAGCTACAAATTGGCCGAAAGAGTTGCCGCGTTAATTCGATTGTCGGACGGAACGAAAAAAAAAGGAAGGAAAGGAAGCGAAGAAAGGAATTAATTATGCGAGTGAAACCTTCCGCCTGGGGCGAGCAAACAGCGCAACGACAAGTTGCCTGAGAATTGCCGTCGTATGCGACACGGATGTGGGAATGTTCTCGGTGAAATGACTACTCGCGTTCTCCAAGACGGTATGTTTACACGACGTATACGGACGTGCCGGAAGTGAGCGAAACTCTTGAAGGACTTGCTTCGGTCCCGAAGGACTTTGCGGAATAAAAATCCGCATGCTCATCTCTCTCTGTCAGTCTCCGTCACTCGTCGTCCCTTTCCGTATGAACAGCGACACCGAAAGGAAAAGTCTCCGGGTACGCTCTCAGTGACGTGTTGATGCGCGAACATTCGGAAAGGCTCCTTGCAGTGTCGTTCGTTTCGTCAACGTGGCAGTGAACGTCGGATGTAACTTGGGGGTGCACGAGGAACAGAGTGCGACTGAAGACTTCGAGAACTCGTTGGTAGAGATTCTCTACCCAGGGACCGACGTTTCCAGGCCCCAGTTATTCGAAGCAGCAAGCATCGATTCAGAATTTGACAAAAAAACAATCACTTGTTCCTAGGTGAATGAGGTAGCTGGCGATCGATCGTTGATCGTTAACGTCTCGAAGCTCGGTATCGGAAAAATCGGCATTTGAAAAATCGGTATCCGAAATATCGGTATTTGAAAGATCGGTATCCGAAAAATCGGTATCCGAAAAATCGGTATTTGAAAGATCGATATCTGAAAAATCGGTATTTGAAAAATCGGTATCCGAAAAATCGGTATTTGAAAGACCGGTATCCGAAAAATCGGTATTTGAAAGATCGGTATCTGAAAAATCGGTATTTGAAAAATCGGTATCCGAAAAATTGGTATCCGAAAAATCGGTATTCGAAAAATCGGTATTTGAAAGATCGGTATCCGAAAAATCGGTATTTGAAAAATCGGTATCCGAAAAATCGGTATCCGAAAAATCGGTATTTGAAAGATCGGTATCCGAAAAATCGGTATTTG
>OX101791.1:37511152-37573870 GCA_944452715.1 Ophion slaviceki
TGTACATAATGGTATTCTTAGCTGGCTCGTGGCCCACACGAGTTTTCGTATGTAGAAGGATAAGAGCTTGGCAAACGGAACATCAGCTACTTTTCGAAGCTGCCAGGACGTAGCGAATTATTTTCATGCAGTCTCCCTCTCTCTCATTACTTTTCTCCATGCTCAACTTTCCCTACTCCTTTTCACCGCATTGTTTTTCGATTTCGCCTCTACAATTTGCGTAAGTGCAGGGATAACGCGTCCAAAAAAAGTGCACCGGACACCCGGAATAGTGCGGCCGCAAAGGCATGAGCAAGGCACACACACACGCACACGAATTCGCACTCCTTAAATCTTCCAATACGCTTTTATTCGCTATACACGTGGGACGTTCGTGCGAGGCGATTTTCGTCGGAGGAATTCGCCGGAAAAGTTTAAGTTGAGGAACACCTGCTGCTGCTGCTGCAAATTATACAAGGCGAAATGGGCACCGCGGTGGAAAGTCCTGGCGAATTTCTTCGCTCAATCGTAATAGTCGACGGTTTTGAATTTTACTCGGACGGTCTGCGTAAGCTTGAAATTTGAAAATCCTTTTTTTATAATTGCGCGGAGTCGAGGTTCTTGACTTTGGTTTTCAACAAAAAAATTGCGATAGAATATTATTACTAAGGGGCTGTACCAGTGTGAACGCTGAAAATTTGGATGATGTTCGGGAATTTTTTGGAACAAAAGTACTCAATTAAAGGTTTCGGAAAATTAAGAATATATTTGGCTATATTTGACCTATGTTACATAATTTTTTCATAGAAAAATATTGAGATCCAAGCGACTTATGCGCTGTCTTCGGAGGCGCAAAAAAAGTTCCTCCACTGCTGACATGATTCCGGCCGATTGAGTAGCCGAAACCGCAAAAGGAAAAAATGTCGTTAACGGAGACTTTGTCCTTGGAGTGCCATATTTCAGGTGTTTACATTTTTTTTTTTTTTTTAAAGGAAACGATTAAAGCTTTTTAAGTGCGGTTTTTTCTTGCTTTTATTCATGATATACAGAACGTTAAAATTTTTTTTAACACCAAAATGGCGGCCGTTGCAGCTCCGCGATAACAGGTCCTCAAATCGCGGGAAGTAAACGGCTGACATCACTGCCCCCTCTTTGTTCATATAAAACACAAATTCAAAGCATATTATCAATCTGTGACCCTTTGGTCATGGAATGACGGATGGGTTTTTCGTTTAGTACAAATTTCGGAAAATGGCGGCAATTTAAAAAAAATCGAATTTTCGCGTTTTTTTTCGCATAAAAAGATAAATAATAAATGCAAAAATGTATCTATCGAAAAAACGATCCGTCATTCCGTGAAGACATATTTTCTGAGTATGCTCTCCAAATTTCAGGTCGATATGTTAATTACAGCGGTCAGGAGAATGTCAGCCATTTTTAAAAACGTGTTTTCGAGAAAAACGCGTTTAAAGTTTTGTAATGTGTTTACACAAATGTGTTTATAATTACCGCTCATCGGCAATGCCCAGTCCATAGATGCATCCCTCCTCTTCTTCTAGCTGCTCATGTTGAGCTCAAATTGATTTTTTGAAAATTTCAAGGCCAAAGTCTTCCTTAAACTGGAAGGTATTTCTTGTACAATGACGTAGGATTTTCGAAAAATATCAAAATCTATCAACATGGCGTAGTTATGAAAAAAGTCTGTTTTCTTGCCTATAATATGTTCGTTTTTTTCAATGCCAAATCATCGATTTTCATCCAATCAAAAATATCGTACGTCATTGTAGAGTAAATATATTCACGAATACTCAGTTCAAATTTCAAGTCAGTCGGATAATTGCTCTTTGAGTTACAATGTAAGCAAATTTGAAAAATCTCATGTCGAGAAAAACGCGATTAAAGATTTAACTATCGATTTTTGCGAGATAAAATGATATTTACCACAAAAACTGCTAATCAGCTATACCTGGCACATACAATAGACTGTCGAAAAAGGCAAAAAAAAATCGATTTTTTTAAAGTGTCACACTGGTATAGCCCCCTAATCATGTGAATTTATAAATTTGGGTATTTGATATTCTATAAAATTATAATAGTGCGATCTATAAAAGGAAATAAATAAATATTGTATATCATTTTCACAACAGAAATTTTCGATGAAAAGACGAATATGTTTGCACGTTACTTTGCTTGAAATTGTTTTTCAAATATTGATATGTACCTTCATTTCAATATGTATAATGTATGGTAATGTAAATTGCTAGGAAGGGCACAGAAAAAAGACTGTCAGATATTTTACACACAAACACACACACACACACATACATATATTCATTTACTTATATAGTATAGATATACATTTATACTGACTTTTCCACCGCAAATAAAATTTATTGATTATGTAAATTGTGTTTTTCTTGTCCAATATGAAAATGAATTTATCTATCAGAAAGCACTTTCATGAAATGGAAGGAGACTCCAAACTTTATTTGATTACAGGCTTCCAAACTGGGTTTAATTAGAGCAGTCGAAGAATTCATTTCATTAGAGAATTCCATAGTTTAATTGAATATATATTTTTATTATGTTTTCTCGAATGAGTTTTATTTGACTCCAATGAAGAGTAGGTACGATTTTCATCCTATACATACTCTTCCCAGTCTGGTATGGCATGCGATTCTTCTCTCTCTCTCTCTCTCTCTCTCTCTCTCTCTCTCTCTCTCTCTCTCTCTCTCTCTCTCTCTCTCTCTCTCTCTCTCTGCCTCGAAGGGATGATTTATTCGCGTATACATATCGGTATATCGCAATGCCGTATGTTCCATCAGTCCTTTTCTGTTCCCTGGGAAATATATTAGCTACGTGTTTGCATGGCTATACATATACATACATACATACATACATACATATATATTTATATATATATATATATATATGTATGTATGTATGTATGTATAGGTATAAATATAACTACAAAAGTACGTAACTATGTACACACGAAATATTTCCCGCGGAACATCACTGACACTTTCACAGCATTACTCTCCAGCAAAAAGCTTAAAGCTGTAAGTATGTTTCAGAAAATAAAATTAATTATGATTTTTAGTTTTCGAGAAAAAATAATTTTTAAAATTTTTAAGCGAGTTCTGCTGTAGCGTAGGTTTTTGTTTATTTTTCTCTTTTGTGCATTTACTTTCCACTTAGAAGCCTTTGGAAGCAGTTAGGAGTAATTTAGACTAGGGTAAGTATTTTTTTATCATGTAAATTTTAATAACTGATTCTCTCAAACCTTTTTTTTTCAAACTGTTGATTTAAATTCAAGCGGCTTACTCTAGTGTTCAATTGGTTATGAAATATTACCCCCGAAAGATAACCGACACTTTTCACAGTATTTGGAAGAAAAAAAACCTTTAAGCTGCATTAAGGTTGTATAAAATAATAGAATTTGTTCTTTTTTTAGTTTACAAGACAAAAGCCTTTTTTGAGTAGCTCTAGAGCATAGGATATCATTTTTTTAATCTTTTGAGTATGTACTTTCCTCTTACAAGGAACATGACTTAAGTGTCCGCCTTCTATTACGTTGAAACTCATGTATGTGATAAATCATTGAAAACTATTAGACACGTATTTTTTTTATCGACGGGAAAACAAATTTAAGGTGAGAAACCAACCTTCAAAAAAGACGTTCCACCCCTCAATTTAATTTCTTTCAATACTTCTATAGTGGATTTTTCATCGCTTTACAATAGAAGAATTTTGGTTTTTGTTTCATTGAGATCAGTGGACTGCTTGTGGGTGAAACTGCAAAGTCACCCTTTGACACCTCTCTTTGAGGGGTAGTTCCCCCCTTAAAAGCGTTTTTCCGCCGATAAAAATAAATACGTCTTTGATAGTTTTCAATGCTTTATATTAATGTATGAGTTTCAACAAAATCAACAAATCTTAAGTGATGTTCCTTTCAGAAGTTTTTAAAAGCAATTTGCAGTCATTCAGACTAGAAAAAACCTTTTTCTGATCCTCTCAAACTTTTTTTTTGAACTTCTGATGAAAGTCTAAGGGTTTCACTTTAGTGTTCAGTTGGTAATATATTTATGCACACTTTTAGTTTCCTCTTGCTTATATTTATAAGCATTAATATTTTATAAGAATTAATATTAATGCTTAAATTTATAAGCATTAATATTTTATAAGAATTAATATTAATGCTTAAATTTGTAAGCATTAATATTTTGTTTCCTCTTGCTTATATTTATAAGCATTAATATATTTATGCACACTTTTTGTTTCCGACTGCACACTTGCGCCACGAACCTCTGACTGCATGTGGGGTCAATCGGACCCCAGACGTTTTTCAGAGCGTTGTATTTCGATGAATATGCATTTTTTTGTGGACGTGTTTTTGGTAGTCAATAATCCTTATTTTATAACCCAATTTTTATTTTTTAAGAAAAACAGAAATTGAGGGCCCAAACATTAGTTCAAAGTGGGAGATGCGTTGAAAAATACGTTCTTGCACGAAAAAGATTATGGGGTCAAAACGACGAAGTGTGCAGCCGAAGGGTTAAAAAATCGTGAGGGAAATAAATACGCAAAAGAGAAAAAAAATGCTTTTTCCTCAAAAGTAAAAAAAATAGTTGAACATATGAGGAGCTAGCGAACGAAACCGGGTTCGTCAACACTACGTCAAATTAAGAATTAGTTTTTTTGTGCCTAAAACTGCCTTTCCGCTTGAAAAGGCAATTTTCAACAAATGTCGAAATGTTTAGTGCCGAATTTAATTCAAAATATTTTGCTAGCTAATAAATGTGTGCTTAAGGGGCTATACCAGTGTGACACTTTCAAAACATCGATTTTTTTGCCTTTTTCGACAGTTTATACTTTCAAGAATATCCTGTAAAAATTTCAAGGCCGTATCTCTATTATTTTATCTTGCAAAAATCGATGGTTAAATCTTTAAACGCGTTTTTCTCGAAATGAGATTTTTCAAATTTGCTGACATTGTAACTCAAAGAGAAAATATCCGATTGACTTGAAATTTGAACTGCGTACTCTTGAATATATTTACTCTACAATGACGTAGGATATTTTTGATTGGATGAAAATTGACGATTTGGCATTGAAAAAAAACGACCATTTTATAGGCAAGAAAACAGAGGTTTTTTTCAACTACGCCATTTTGTTAGATTTTGATATTTGTCGAAAATCCTACATCATTGTACACGAAATACCTTCCAGTTTAACGACATTTTTTCCTTTTTCGGTTTCAGCTACTCAATCAGCCGGAATCGTGTCAGCAGTGGAGGAACTTTTTTTTGGCGCATGGATCTCAATATATTTCTATGAAAAAATTTTGTACCATAGGTCAAATATAGCCAAATATATTCTTAATTTTCCGAAACGTTTAATTGAGTACTTTTCTTCCAAAAAATTCCCGAAAATCACCCAAATTTTCAGCGTTCACACTGGCAGAGCCCCTCAAAGAACACGAAAAAAAAATGGACGTAATGTGGACACGTCCTTTTCGTTAGTCTGCTCCTCCTATGTATTGATACGAGACATCAAGATTTTCCTTCTGGAGGTTGCTTTTCGGCCCACCTTGTACATGGAGCCCAAAAATTTCCCATACACGACAATATACCAATTCCGATCGATAATGAAAAGTGTGGCAACGGCAACGGTCCTAAGAAATGGCAGTTTCCATAAAAATACGTTGGATCATTACGAGTAAATAAAAATAAATAAGAAGAAATATCCTCCGAGGAAGGAGTCGAATCTGCCGCATCCTGGTCTTTCTGGACGTCGTGGTTGTCAGTGGTCACGGTTTCGAAGATTGTATAGTCGGCCTGATGGAGCAACGGAACACTTTCCGCAGGCTTTTGCACGACGAGGAAGACGAGGAGAGTACACACGAGAGAGGGAGTGAAGCAGACAGAATAGGCGAAGCAGTAGTCTAGAGTCTAGTGAAGAGAGAGCGGAGTGAGTTTCCGCAACGGGAACGACCACACGAGACCCGCTCCGTTAAGTTTTAAGACTGAAAATTCCCGGGGTACGCTGCTATACACGAAGCTTATATACTTGTACGCGCAATTTCTCTTTCTCTCTCTCTCTCTCTCTCTCTCTCTCTCTCTCTCTCTCTCTCTCTCTCTCTCTCTCTCTCTCTCTCTCTCTCTCTCTCTCTCTCTCTCTCTCTGTCTCGCTCTCTCTGTGGGGTACATACTAAATTGTAGAAGCCCGAGCCGTACGTGGATATGTTTTCCGATTATGTATGTACATGTGTGGGAAGCATCCACCGAAGTCAACTCGGCTCTGATTATTTTATTTTTATTCGAGTACATATGTACTCAAGATATATACTCGACCTACTTTCGGCGTGCTTTCTATTTCGTTCGTGTACAATCCCCCCTCTCTCTTTCTCTCTCTCTCATTCTCCATCTCTCTCTTTCTTGGACGTTTTTTTTACACTCTCCCTCATTCTTTTTTCAAAATTATGTCGCTCTCTTTTTTTCTTCTTTATTCTCTCCCTCTCTCTTTCTCTTTTCTATTATGTCTCTTTTTCTTTTTTATTCTCTCCCTGTCTCTTTTTATTTTTCATTCTCTCCCCCCCTCTCCCCATTTCATTATCTCTAACATTTCTCTCTCTCTCTCTCTCTCTCTCTCTCTGTCTATATATATATATATATATATATATATATATATATATATATATATATATATATATATATATATTGGCGAGATTAGATATGATTAGAGATTGGAATTCTCTCTAATGGTAGAAGAACAATCGGGATTTAGGACAGGACTATCGTGTGAAACGGCAACACAGAAAACGCTAATAGAATGGAGAGAGTGCATCAACAGAAGTGAAATGATTGGAGTAGTGTACATAGACTTTAAGAGAGCGTTTGAGACGATAAATAGAAACATATTATTAAGAAAACTGAGCAGGTATGGAATTGGTGGAAAAGTACTTAAATGGATGCAATCATCTTTAAATAAGAGGAAACAAAAAATAAGTTACACACGAATATTCTCGGAAGAACAAATAGTCAAACACGGTGTCCCCCAGGAACCACTCCTGGGGCCTCTCCTGTTCATAATTGATATAAACAACATTAGAGACCAACTTAAGTATTGTTCATGTAGTATGTTTGCGGAAAGGAAGATAAATTATGAGCTCAACAACATATCGAAATGGCTGTCAAAAAATGCTCGGAGACTGAATGTGCGGAAAACACACTTTATGTTAATTCGTGAGTACCGAAAAATTGTAGGACGAAACACGTGCGATATAGAAATAAAAGGGACCTGCATTGCGGAAATAGAGGAAACAAAATACCTGGGAATCGTAACAGACGAAAGCTTAGCATTTAATGCACAGGCAGAGTACGTAGCAAAGAAGGTTGCCAAAAAAGTCAACTGGTTGTATCGAATCAACAAATGCATGACCGAACACACTACGGTGACTATAACAGTCCAAAAAATGGTGAACGGAGATGCACCGAATTATTTGAATAGGGAAGTGAGGAGAGTGACAGTTCGACATCGATATAATACAAGAAATAAAAATGAACTAGATGTAAGATATTGTAAGAGAAAAAGCGCGGGAAAATCGATACTACCCGTGAAAAATATACCGGCGCTTAAGATGCGGCCGACGCTTGGTACGATATTCAGCACCAACCACTAATACCCAGTGTTGGTCCTTTATACGGGCCAATGATTTGGCCATGATTCTGCCTGTGCTCATTTGAAGTATGGCAAACCAACGAACACCCAACCTTGGGCCAAATATCGATTACCAACTGTCAGTCAACTATCGGGTTCGAGTATTGGCCCCGAACATGGGCCAATCGGTTGATCATGGGTTTGCCAGTCTCGAATTGAAGCTCGGCACACCATCGAAGAGCCAACGCTGGGCCAGTACTAATTAATGACCGTCGGCCAATTGTCGGGGCGAGCGCAGGCCCTGAGTCTGAGCCAATCGTTTGACCGTGGTTTTGCCAATGCTTATTTTTAGCATGGCAAACTGACGAATTTCTAATCCTGGCCCAACACTGGCTTTGAACGGTATAGTCCATACATATATACAAAAATGCTTTTTGACGTATATTATTATTATATTTTTTTTATTATCGCTGCATGCATTTTTCTACGTATTGTGGTAATAAAAACTCATAATTACTATTATCTGAAATTCACTTTATTAAAAATTAAATTGATTTATACTAAAGTTGTGTGGTGTATTAAAAAATACCGAGTTATTGTGATAGTATTAAGAAACGTCGAGTGTTAAAACGACGACAAAAATTGGAAGACTCTTTACAGCAGGTTAGGGTCAGAGGCAACGAAACAAAAAGACAAGTAGATAGTGAAACAAATTTGGAAACATTCCACGAAAAAGTGATTTTGCATAACGATGTAGTGAATCTAATAATTCTTTCGATGAGCAATCATCGAGCACAGAAACTTCTGAACCTGATCGACTGTTGGCCAAGCATTGGGTTGTTTTGACAGCCCTACACTGGGCCAACACTAGCCCGAATATTACGCCAACAATATGAAGCCGACCTTAGCCCTACTATAGGCCGGTGATCACCCCAACCGTCAGCCAATGATCGTGATCACTTTAGCCCAATGTTGGGCCAATACCCGGCCAACTGTTAGGATTTCCGGTAAGCCTACTATTGGCCAACCGTACATGCCAGCGTTGGGCCGAAGAGATCACTCCTACCGTGGCGCAACACTAAGCCGGTAGTGCTGCCGTTCATCGGCCAATGGTAGAATGTGGTTGGCGTGACGCCGGCTCGAGGTTGGGTCGGTTGCGTCGTTTTTCACGGGTATATAAGGGATTTTAGATTTATAATGAAGTGCCGAAAGAAATAAGGACAATGAGCGGTTTCAAAAGAGAATTGAGCAAATATTTAAAGGAGAATGTTCCAATCGAGAAAAACGAATGAGGAGATCAAATGTACGTAGTTGTAAATGAAATAGCCAAAGGCTAAATAAACAATTATCTCTCTCTCTCTCTCTCTCTCTCTCTCTCTCTCTCTCTCTCTCTCTCTCTCTCTCTCTCTCCCCCCCCCCCCCCTCTTTTCTCTCCCTTTATCATTTCCCCACTCCTTTTTTCTCTCCTTCTATAAAAAAAAAGTTCAAATGTTCTCCGGATAATAGCAAACCACAGCTATTCCCCCGAGTCAGAAACTTCCTTTTGGTGGATAGCCACAGCAAAGTCGTTGAACACGTTGGCTCATTCCTGTACTCCTTCCTTCACAGCTTCACCCCTTAAGCCCCGATACCCGTTAACCGTTTCCTGTTTCCCATATTCCCCTATACGTTCCCCCATACTAACGTTCCATTCCCACTTAAATTTCCCCTGCCTAAATTTCCAATTTTCAATTAATTTCCCCAAAAATTAATATATGAGGTATTCCAAGTGTTCTCGAACGGTCTAAAAGCCTGACCTTCTTCAATAATTTCCAATGTTGGTGATGTTTTTGTATCATATATTTTGAATACGTGGCATTTTTGTCAGCTTTCTATCGGCTCGCTAACTCGACTAACGCGGAGACAAGACTTTACACGTGATAAAAATTCAAATGATCTTATCGTAGTAATCTTCTCGTCGTACGAAAAAAATGTCCTCCATAAAAAAGATGCGGTTTTCTATGAACTATTTTGGAAGAAAATTTAAAAAATTTCGAAGTACTACAACACTAAAAAAAAGAAAAATCTTTCATTTTTTAATTTGTTAACCCCAATGACTAGGTGGATCGTGCTGTAATTTACACTGAATTTTCTTTTATAAGTGTAAAACAAGATGTGTAAGTTTCATTCTGGGCTGGGCTTGCGTTCAGTTAATATCGTCGTCTTAAATTTGATGGGAAATTGTTTTTGTTGAATAACTCAGCGACTTACAATTTTTGCAGTAAAAATGGTGACCAAACTTGTAGGAAATCGAGTGCTTTACAATTTCAGTCATTACAGTTTTTATCTAGCATCGATACTTTTCGAATTAAACCTGAAAAAAGCGGATATTGCATTATCTCGTTTATTTTTAACTTTAGGGCATAAACCAATATGAACAAACTTGTAAAAAATGAAATTTTTGACAATTTTTGTTCCTGCCTTTTTCCCCCTGGAATCAATATTTAAGGTCGTACGCCAACGGTAAAAGAAAAGAGCGAATGGTTCGCGAAATAATATTTTCACGCTTCTCATTTTTCGTTACCAAGTTCAATACAAGTTTAGTCATTACCATTTTTACTTAAAAATTGTAAATCGCCGAGTTATTCAACAAAAACGATTTCCCATCAAATTTAAGACGACGATATTAACTGGACACAAGCCCAGCTCAGAATGAAACTTACACATGTTGTTTTGCACTAATGAAAGAAAATTCAGCGTAAGTTTCAGCAGGATCAACCTGGACATTGGGGTTAAAAAATTAAAAAATGAACGATTTTACTTTTTTTACTTGGAAAATTTTGAAATTTTTTTCCAAAATAGTTCATAGAAAAACGGTTCTTTTTTTCGAAGACTTTTTTTCGTACGACAAGAACATCACTACGATACGATCATTTGAAATTTTATCACGTGTAAAATCTTATCTCTGAGTTAGCTTAGATAGCGAGTCGATAAAAGTCTGAAAAAAAGGACACGCACTGAAAATATATGATACAAAAACACCACCAAGCTTTTGGGCCGTTCGGAAACACTTGGAATGCCTCATATATTGTATCTATTTACGTCTATTTATTTTTTATTCACTTCTTATTCACATCAATATCTTAATTCAAAACTCGTCAATTTCCTAATTAATTTCATTGCATTCGACCAAAATCTATCATCGTCGACTATGTTTTATTCTCGATGTCGTCACGTGCCAGTTACCCCTATACTAATTCGTTTCGAACAAATCTATTTTTCTTTCTCCACGAGTTGAAGAGTTTCTGTAAACACAAGTGTGAGAAAAACAACAACTCGCTAAAATACGAGCTGTCAATTCACTGCGACAAAAAAAAACAATAAAAAATGGAAGTTCGGATCGAATGAAATTTCCATTGACCCATCCATATCGAACGCCGCCTCTATGATTTACGCGAGAAACAAGCTGATATATCTCGAGTCGTGTGTATGTATGTATAGGGTAAAAAAAAGAAAAAACGTAACCCGAGCCCGTGTGTTTCCGCAAAAAAAATACGATAGTCCACGCTACTCAACTTTCGTCAAGTTCTATCCACAAGACTGATGGGAAAAAAGTGTCAGTGAACTTAGCAGAGCATTTGCCAGCAGATCAAGATTAAGAGGGAGTTCTCTTCGCACGCAGTCGAGTTCTATAGTTCCTGATAGTTTTTAGAAATAGTTCTGGTGATTTTGTAGAAAAAAAAGGTGATTGAAAATATGATCTGCTGACTTCCTGTAGCAGATCATTTTGCAGAAAACCGAAAATTACCGGGAGTTCTGTGTACATGCGGCTACGTTCTAAAGTTCCTGATAGTTTTGAGAAATGGTTCTGCTGATTTTACAAAAAAAAAAAACGGAATTTGTTTGTGTCGCACTTCCTATAGAAATATGCTGATAGATAGGCGTGAGTTCTGGGTACTTGTGTGAGATATTACAGTTTTGAAATTGTTTGATGTATTTGAGAAAAGTTCTGGCTTCCAGCTATTATCAAAGAATTGTTAAAAATGTTCATTAAGGGGTTACCCCCACTTGCGATTTTGAAAAAATCGATTTTTTTTATTGCATTTTTTTGAAGTATAAGTATCCGGGCCCATACTTCTGTATGGGCCCGGAATAGATGACTCTATGTAAGTTTACAAAAAAAAATATTTTCTTCGTGTAAACTGAAATTGAAACTTTAAACGCGTTTTTCTCAAAATGGCATTTCTGAAGTCGGTGACCAAGATTACTCTTCTTGAAATTTTGCAGGCTTATTTAATACATAAAAATGTAGTCTTTAATCATTCGATTTTTTTTTCGAAAAAAATGGCCGTTTTATAGCCAAAAAACGGCCGTTTTTTTTTCGTTAAAATCGAACCATTAACTTTGACTGTCCGCCATTTTGTGAAAAATGAATATTTTTTAAAATCCTTCGATTAAAGACTAGTTTATACTTATATTTGACTAAATCCATCCGCATTTTTTTTTTCAGATGATTCACTTCGCCGCAATGTTGGTCACCGCAAACCGTGTATATAAAAACATTATTTCATTGACGGCCATTTGCCACTAAACCCACGCCTACAACGAAAAAAAATCGTGACTAACAACCGAACTATCAATAAAAAGGACACCCGAGAACTATGTAAATTTGGTGAAATTGGCCTCCCCTAACGAAAAAAATCGTTACCAACAGCCGGACTATAAAAAAAAGTACATAGAACTGCAGAATTATATGACAGGCAACCAGACCTGATTTTGTTTTCTTCGACTGAGCAGTAGATTGGTGGCGAGATGGAATGCTTTAAGTGAGACCAAATTTTTATTCTTGGAGAATGAATTTTTTTGGAGTTCTGGTTGCCCCCGCGAGCGTTCTGTTTAATATATTTACAACTTTTCCTTATCAGACAAATATTTACAAAGTTACACTCGAGTAAATTTTGTGAGTTGGTCCAACGAAAACAAATCATGACTAACAACCGAACTATCAATAAAAAGTACATAGAACTCCCGAACTATGTGAGAGGCAACCAGAACTGATTAACTTTTTTTTCGTCAACTGAGCAGTAGATTGATGGCGCGATGGAATACTGTGAGTGGACCCAATTTTTCGTTGAAAAAATGATTTTTTGTTTGGAGTTCTGGTTGCCCCCGCAAGAATTCTGTTAAATAGCTTTGCAACTTTTTTTGATCAGGCAAATATTTACAACGGTACACTCGAGTAAATTTTGTGAAGTTGCTCCCCCCCCCCCCCTCACCCGCCGCTAACGGAAAAAAAATCGTTACTGACAACCGAACTATCAATGAAAAGTACATAGAACTCTAGAACTATGCAAGAGGCAACTAGAACTGATTTTCATTTATTACCTCTAACTGAGCAGTAGATTGATGGCACGATGGAATGCTTTGAGTGAATCCAAATTTTTTTTTTTTTTTTTTGGAGTTCTGCTTGTCTCAGCAAGAGTTCTGTTAAATAGTTTTACAAATTTTTTGATCAGACAAATAATTACAACGGTACACTCGAGTAAATTTTGTGAAGTTGCCCATCCCCGCCCCGCTAACGGAAAAAATCGTTACTAACAACCGAACTATCAATAAAAACTACAACCCAGAACTATGTAAATTTTTTGAAATTGGCCTCCTCTAACGAAAAAAAATCGTTACCAACAGCCGAACTATCAATGAAAAGTACATAGAACTCCAGAACTATGCGAGAGGCAACTAGAACTGAATTCGTTTTCTTCGACTGAGCAGTAGATTGATGGCGCGATGGAATGCTTTGAGTGAAACGAATTTTTATTCTCGGGAAAATGATTTTTTTTCAGTTCTGGTTGCCCCCGCAAGCCTTCTTTAATATATTCACAACTTTTTCTTATCAGACAAATATTTACAACGTTACACTCGAGTTAATTTTTTGGTGTTGCCCCCCCCCCCCCCAACGAAAATAAATCACTACTAATAACCGAACTATCAATAAAACGTACATAGAACTCCAGAACTATGTGAGAGGGAACCAGAACTGATTTTTTTCCTTCGACTGAGCACTAGATTGATGGCGCGATGGAATGCTTTGAGTCAAACCAAATTTTTTAATATCTTTCCAACTTTGAACTTTAAAATCTTTACTACTGTTTTACTGTTGGTTATCTTCACAACTTTTCCATACTGGACAAATATTTACAAATGTACACTCGAGTAAAGTTTGTGAAATTGGCCGCCGCTAACGAAAAAAAATCGTTACTAACAACCGAACTATCAATGAAAAGTACATTAAACTTCAGAACTATATGAGAGGCAGCCAGAACTGATTTTCTTTCTTTTCCTTCGTCTGAGCAGTAGTTTGATGGCGCGATGGAATGCTTTGAGTGGACCCAAATTTTTTTTTTTGAAAAATGAATTTTTCTTTGGAGTTCTGGTTACCCCCACAAGAGTTCTGTTGAATATCTTTACAACTTTTTCTCATCAGACAAATATTTACGATGGAAGCCAGAACTATTCTCAAATACATCAAACAATACTAAAACTACAATATCTCACACAAAAAGCAGCCAGAACTCACGCCTATCCATCAGCATAGGTCTATAGGAAGTAGCACAACAAAAAATTCCGTCACTTTTTTTTTGTCCAATCACCAGAACGATTGCTAAAAACTATCAGGAACTATAGAATCTAAGCGCAAGTACAAACAGCTCCCGGTAATTTATGATTTACTGCAAATTTATCTGCTACGGGATGTTAGCAGATCATTTTTTCAATCTCCTTTTTTTTACAAAATCACCAGAACTATTTTTAAAAACCATCAGGAACTATAGAACTCGACTTCATGCGAAGAGAACTCTCACTTAATTTTGATATGCTGGCAAAGGCTCTGCTAACTTCACTGACACGGCAAAGAAAAGGGGAATCGGAAATTGTATCGGGGTTTTTTTATCAGGTGAACGTTTGGTTGCCCGCATGTAGAGTGTGTGAAAGTTTACTCGTGTCCGATTAAAAATTAAGGGGTATAATCTCGGGGCCTAAAACACTGGTTAAATTTCAGTATTTTTTCCCCGATGAGAGTCATGGGACGACGAGGTCGGGAATTTTTACAAAAATGATTCGTATTCTTGCCAAGTTCGAGTTTTTTTCTATTGGAAAATATTAATAAGCAACGAAGGTATTATTATTTAAAGAAATTGCCGCCGTTGCTGGATGGTCAATCGATGTAGGTGCTCCTGACGACTAGGGTCATCTGAAATGAGACATAAAAAAATTTACCCTTAATATAATAATAAAACTTTCGTATGATCGTACACTTTTTTTGAAATTTTGAAAGTAACGAAAGTGGCAGCTGTAGAAAAAAAAGTTTTATTTTCGATCGAGAAAAACAACTTTGATAATTTGTTGTGAACAAATGGATAAACGTATGAAAAAAATTATCCAATCAAATGATGGAAAATGTTATAAACCATGCTCTGTCCGAATTTGAAATGAATCGCACGAGTAGATTTCGAGATACGAATTGAACCGTTTCCCAAAACAAATTCCGAGAAAAAATCTTCACAACTCGCCGGAATTCAGAAATTTTCACAAAATCTTTGTTGCAAATTAAAGTCAAGACCCTAAGCTACAAAAATAATATTTTTTATTTTTCAGTCTTCTACAGGCCCCTCAAAATGTCATTCAAATAATTTGTGAATTATTTTTTTGTTGTGTCCCTTTTGTTGTGAACCTCTAAGTTCACAACAAAAGGGACGAGATCGCAAAGCCCTTCTACAAATAAGCATTGGAAATTAAACAAAAATGCATTACCTCATCCCTTATTTATGATAATCATAAACCGAATCGTCATTTTTTAAATTGCTTAAAATCATTTAAATTTAACCGCGTCGAAATTATTCACAATTTTTCACAACGTCAATGACTCGACGCTCCAACGTACGATTTGAAAGAAAAAAAACGGAAACACAGTTTGCACTGAAACGAAAAACCAAAAGGTTTGTATCACAACGTCGACTCGATAAGAATCCCGCTTATCGAGCGGGGTCGCGTGCTCCAGCGCTATATGCCATGGGCGAGCACTTCGCACTTCGCGACGGTAGGTGGAACGGTAACGCGAAAAAAGCTCGCGCCGCCCGGCATTTGCGAAGCTTGTCGTGTGTGTGCTTTCGCGGATATATAGAAGCGTCGAGCAGGCGGAGAAAGCAGACGAGTGAGGAAGAGAAATATAAAGGGGAAAAAGTGGAAAGTCTCGTTTGTTATCCTTTATCCGGATCGATAAATGAGTGGTCATAAATTCACTTCTTCAAACCTGGTCTGTATCCCTTCATACCCGTCCCTGTTTACTCTGCATCCTCGAATGAGAAAAAAAATACAAACAGCCGGTGATACTCTAAATAATAACAACAATAACACTAATAACAATAAATAATATATATTAAAAATAAAATAATTGATATTGCGTAATAACAATAATAATAACAATGAATAATAGATAATAAATAATGAAACAGAAGTGAAAAATAACGAATCGTGACTAATAAATATCAAATAAATAATAATAAATAATGTGTTAAAAAAAACTGATAACGAACAATGAGCAATGAAGCAAAAATAATTAATAATTATCAATAAATAAGAACTGAGGAAGAAATATTAATGAACAATGGACAATGAGTAATGCAGGACAATAAATTATTAAAAAGTCATCATGAATAATAATAAATAATAAATAATAAACAATGAATAATGAATAATAAATAATAAATAATAAATAAAAACCAATGTGTAATAAATAAATGGTTCATGTTAATTTCTGCATTGGTCAATTTTTAAGAGCGTTGTTCAAAAGTCCAAAAATAAACTCCGCACTCTCGAATACCCGAGGAAACGCAACGGTCCTCGAACTCCCTATATTATGTATCTCACCAACGAAAATGACTAGCCGCTGGCAAATATTATTCTTTCCTGAATCGCACTCGTCGCAATCCAAGCCATTGTAATCGTCGCCACATTGTACTTATAATTGCATTCAGCGATTTTCTTCAAAATTACAATACGCCCCAACTAGTCTCGGAGCAATTTGCCCGCGCACCGCAACTTCCACGCTTCCGCTGTAATTCTCCTTGGGGCGTAATTTTGTCGCGACTCAAATTGCATTCAATCGTCGTGGAAGTCATGCATACGAAAACATAACGATAAAACTGAGAAATAAAATGAAAAAGACATTTTCACAATTAAGCTTCTTAATTCTTAACAAATTGAACGAATTGCACAAGTTTTACTCTATCGCGTTTTTTTTTCGAATGGAAACTATATTGGCGGTGGGAAAAAAAAGAAAAAAAATTGCAGCGAGTGCTAAACGCTCCGAAGTTTTTCGACTGCGCGTTCGGTCTCTCTCTCTCTCTCTCTCTCTCTCTCTCTCTCTCTCTCTCTCTCTCTCTCTCTCTCTCTCTCTCTCTAGCTACTTCTATTCCCAAGTGGTGTCACTACGGGAGGCTGAAAAAAGGGGGAATCGGTGAATTCGCTCACGTTCTTTGGTCTCTCACGTGACTTCACCTAGGGAATTAGAAAAACGTTCTTTCGTATATCAACGTGCCAGCAATTTATATATTGGCGCTAAGCGCTTATCGAATCGAAAAAATCAATAAATGAATTTTCAGACGACAATCGTATTTAAGGGGTGTTAAAAAATCGTATCGCAGTAACAAAAATTTGGTGATTTTCATGATTTTTCAAAAAGAAATATTTCTTTCCCATTTTTGAGACTTAGGGGATGTTTTATTACTAATTTTGGCTGTTACATGGTTTTTTCTGTTAATCTTCAAAAATAGCAGGCTATGGCACGGTCTTCTAAACTGCAGCTTTAAATTTCAGTTTAGAAGACTTTTAGCTGAAAAACTAATCGCCCGATTCTGATGAAATTTGGTGAAAATCATTCTAACCTTATTGTCTAAAGCATGACCCTAAATGTTTTTGAAATTTAAGGGGCTATATACAGTCAGGAAGCCCAAAAAGATCGATTTTTCAAGATTTTTTTTAAAAGACTTTGAATCTATTCACGTAAAAATTTGTAGACACATTGTGGTAACTTTTAACTGTATTTTAACATTTTTTATGTGTAAAAATAATTATTTTGAAAGCTGCTATAGCTGATCTCCGGGAGCACCTCTAAAAAAAGGCGTCTCGCGGTGAGCACGATATCTCTGGACTGGATCATCTAAAATGAAAAAACCAAAAATATTTCGTTAATAAAATGGATTATCTTGTAATTGATCGAAGGAATGAGCAAAATAATAATTTTTGACACAATGGCGGCTTCTCAAAAATATCGATTTTTGACAAAAACTTAGGCCTTGAATTGTTTATAAAATGGAAAATATTTATCGGTGAGAAAAAACCTTCGATCAATTACTAAAAAATATACTTGAAACGATTGTGATAAAATTTGAGACTGATCGGTTCAAACGTTTGCAGTTTCAAAAGCACTTTCGAATGCTCTGACACGTAATTCCAAATGTGCGTGTAACTTCGAGAATATTCGCCGGATTGACAAGAAATTTTCGGTGTGTATACTTAAATATATGTACATTACGATAACTTTTTTTTAAATCGTTGTTTCAAAATTTTTAACTGTATATGACTCCTTGAAAAACAAAGTATTTTTTATTGCAAAATGTAGCAATTTTTTTCGAAAAATTCAATCTTTTTTAAAAGCGTGCTATTTAGTCGATTTTCAATATTTCCACCTTTTTCTTGGTTCACATTCTGCGCATGAATGTTAGCGAAAAAAAAATCTTTGTTGTTTTTTTTTCAGATTAATCCTGCCGACGCTACGTGTCACGCCGTCTGAAAACATCCGCTGCAAGCCGTTTAGAAGACCGTGCAATACCTCCGCCATGGTTAAAGATCAATAAAAAAATACCATGCAACAGCCCAAAGTAGTAATAAAACATAGCCTAAGTCTCAAAAATGGTGAATAAATCTTTCCAAAAAAATCAATCATGAAAATCAGCAATTTTTTGCTCGCCTAAACGGATCTCCCCCTCAATGACGTTTCAACGCATTTTCCAACTATTCTTTGCATTTGAGAAGTGGAAAACAATTATTTTGACGATTCTGCATCAGCTTGGGGCCTCAAAAATCAGACGGTGTTGAAGTTTGCATCGTGGGAATTGAACGAAGATTCATTTTGTAAATCTTTTGTTTCTCTTTATTTTCATTATTAACGAAAATATTTTTTTAGCAATTTACGTTGTAGATTTCTAATGAGGATCCTGAGAAATGTTAAAATTTCTGTTCCCCAACAAACAGACGGTGTTGAAGTTTGCATCATGGGAATGCAACGAAAATGCATTTTTTTTCTTCTATTTCTCTTCATTTTCATTATTAACGAAAATATTTTCCTAGCAACTTGTATTGTAGATTTTTAATGAGGATCCTGAAAAATGTTAGAGTAATGTTTGTAGCCGAAATCCGGCAAAAAAATGTTGGCAATCGAAAGAAAAAATGCATCTTCGTTGCGTTCCAAAGATGTCATAAAACAGTCATAAAAGCAGGTCGATTTTCAGTATTTTTTCTGATGAGAGTCCTAGAATTACCAGGTCGAAAATTTACACACAATTCACAGAGAGTCTTGCCAAGTTTGAGTTTTTATTTTATTGAACAATATTGATAAACAGTGCAGTAATTATTCTTTAAAGAAAGTGCCGCCGATGCTGCGAGGTCAATCGGTGTAGGTTCTAGGGCTATCTGAAATGGAAAATAAATAATTGTACTTTCAGTGTAATAATGAAACTTTTCTATAACCGGATACTTTTTTTTATTTAGAAAACTACGAAAATGGCAAGCTATAAAAACAAACGTTCGATTTTCGACAGAAAAAGAACATCAATAATTTAGCATTAACAAATGAATAAACAACTAAAAAAATAATCCGGTCATACGACAGAAAATGTTATACACTATGTTCCATCTGAATTTCAAGTGAATCGGACAAATAGGTGAATCGGTTTCATAAAATCGAATTTTGAGAAAGATACAAAAAAGGCTAAAATTGTAGCAGGACGGTTCATTGTAGCGCAATGGTCCAGCTGACCCTTTCCAAAAATCGTCCCACCTCGCTCAATTTTCCCAATTTTTACAAAATCTTTCTTCCAAATTAAACGTAAGACCCTAAGCGACAAAACTGACGAATAAAAAAATCCTATTGTTGCAATATCAAGCTTATACAAACCCACTAACAAAACCTCGCAGAAATTCAATAAATAAAACGTGCGACCTTTTAAAATGAACGTACTAGGCGAATTTTTTCCTCAAAAATCACCAAAAAAAATTGCCACAAGGTTTTCTCAGGATCCTCGAAAACTGTGCAAAATTGTTCCTGTCGTATTAGATAGCCTTAGCGCGATAATTCCGAAGAGTTGCCTCGAGTTTTCTCTCGCGCCCGCATAAGATACATTATATAACAGGATCGTCTTTCACGACTGCTACGACGAAAACTTTACTCATTAGACATCCCCCGGTCCTTAAACTACCGCGTCATCTCAGATCACCCCGCGTATAACAACCAGTGCGAGAACCTTTGAACACGTCTTTATTTTATTTCGATTTCTTTATTCTGCTTTCGCGTTCGCTATCGCTTCCGTAGCATCGGGTTGATAATGAAAATACTGGAGAGGCCGCTTTATTTGCGAGCGAGGCAATTACGATTCGTGTAATTGTGCCTGCCACGATATATATATATATATATATATATATATATATATATCGTGACAGGCACAAGGCACGAAAGACACAATTATATATATATATATATATATATATATATATATATATATATATATATATATATATATATATATATATATATATATATATATACAGGGTGTCCCAGAACTCAACGTCAAGCCGAAACGGGGGTGACAGGATTGATTGTAACCATCATGAGAAAAATCGGAAAAAAAACCTGTGCATTTAAGAAAAACCTAGAAATTTGGTCAAACTGTAACCATTTTTCGGTTATTGTGGTTAATTTTTATTATTTTTGTTCATTTAAACTTTGAAACCGTAACCCTGAATAACATTTCTAGAATCACAGTAAAAAATAATGACACAATTGCCCCAAGTTTCTTAGAATTAAGACTGTTTTTTGTTAAACTATGAATTTAAAATTTTCAAAATAGATTTTTTTTCTGATTTTTCTCATGATGGTTACAATCAATCCTGTCACCCCCGTTTCGGCTTGACGTTGAGTTCTGGGACACCCTGTATATATATATATATATATATATATATATATATATATATATACAGGGTGTCCCAGAACTGAATGCGTTCCCTGAAACGAGGGGTTAGGGGTGAAATTCTGAGTCGACTGATATAAGCATGTATGGGTCTCAGATCAACCCCTGAATTATTATTAATTTTTTAAATGCGGGCCAATCAGGTGCGCCGGTTCATCGGGCACACCTAATTGCCCCGCCTTTTATTTTATCGCGAAAACCGTGGGCCTTTTACGAAACTGGAATTCCAGCATTTAGTAGGACATGCTCTGACCTATCGACAGTTGCAGGTTTATCCATTCATCAAAGGACATCCTATATATAAATATATACCGGGTGTCCCAGAACTGAATGCGTTCCCTGAAATGAGGGGTTAGGGGTGAAATTCTCAGTCGATTGATATAAGCATGTATGGGTCTCAGATCAACCCCTGAATTATTGCTAATTTTTTTAAGGCGGGCCAATTAGGTGCGCCCGATGAATCGGCGCACCCAATTGGCAAAAACCAAAATCCGGGCGCACCCGGAAAAACGAAAAATAGATTATTTTTTTCATAAAATAACATAAAGCCCAAAATTTCGAAAACCGTGGGACTTTTACTATACTTAAATTCGAGCATTTAGTAGGACATAATGTGACCTATCGACAGTCGCAGGGTTATCCATTCACAACAGGACACCCTGTATATATACACACGCATATATATATACATCTAGAGAGAGAGGAGAGAAGAATAAAGAAAGAGAGAAATGAAGGAAATAAAAAATAAAACGGGAGTGGGACATTATAAAAAAGAGGAAGAGAGAGGGAAGGAATAAAAGGTAAAGAAAGGGAGAGAGAGAATTAAAAAAGCGTGAGAAAGGGGGAAAATAAGTAACAGAAAAAGGGATGGAAAGAGAGGGGGAGAATAAACGGGAGAGCGAAAGAATAGAAAAGGGAAAGAGGGAGGCAGAGAATAATAGAGAAAAAGAGAGAGGGAGAATCAAAAAGGGCAAAAGAGAGAGAGGGGGGGAATTAAAAATGAAGAGAAAGAGGGAAAGAATAAAAACAGAGCAAGAGAGATCGATTAAATGATTGATGGTTTATTATATGTTTCGGTACAAACCTCCAGGCAATAAGGTACATATAGGGCAAAGAATAAAGAATAAAATAAAAAATACCAAATTCAAGTAACAAATGAAATATAAAGAGACAACAAGCATCTAGAAAGAAGTTACGCAAATAAAAATCATAATTGGCATAAAAATATAAGCAAAAAAACCGATGTAAATTAAATAAAACATAAAAATAACGTAATAAAAAACATCGGCGGGGCAGCTGTATAATAATTTTTTAAAATATACATACATAATAAAAATCAAATTGAGGAAGTAATATGGAGAGTGAGGAAGAGAGACAGAATAAACAAAAGAAAAAGGGAGGGAGGAAATTAAAAATAAAAAGATAGAGGGAGAGAAAAAAATAGAAAAAGAATATATATATATGCATTTATATCGTAAGCTCGCCTTCTTCTTAAACTCTCTCGCACAAACACGAAGCTTTCCGGCAGCGCGCATGCTGCATTGTAACTCGTCGTGGCTTCCTATCAAGGTATTTTCATCGAATAACGGGATTGAGATTGAAAGTAAGAGAGAGAGAGAATCGGAGTAAATAGAAAAGCTTTTCCCGCGAACTGGATGAAACGACCAAGTTTTGTTTTCAGAAGGGAAACTATATACGAAGGAACCAACGCGCTTCCGGAAGTTCAGAAAGTGGTCGTTGTTTTGTGGTTCGGGTATTGCTAAAGTTTTCAATAAAAAAAAGTATATTATTTCGCTCACTGTACAAACGAATGAATTTCACGAAGACGTATATATATATGTATGTATGAATGGAAAGATGA
Organism: Ophion slaviceki; assembly: GCA_944452715.1. Lineage (NCBI taxonomy): Eukaryota > Metazoa > Arthropoda > Insecta > Hymenoptera > Ichneumonidae > Ophion > Ophion slaviceki. The sequence goes on from OX101791.1 coordinate 37,533,935, forward strand.
TTTTGAAGACATTCGTCTGCCTGGACTGACCTCGCAGTAGCAAATCACCCATATACATAACCTTATGTAAAGGTCAATAAATGTTCAACGTAGCCTTTGGATAAATGGAAGCATATTAATATAAAGGTCATTTTGAGGAACGGTCTGGCGACCGAAATCGATAATTTGTTTGAACGAGCATTTAGAGGCAGTTCTCGAAACAACCAGATGTGCTGATAGCCAACATTGCTATATATAAAAATAATTCCCCCTTTTTTGGTAAAAAAATCAGCGTTATATATATAAAATTATTATATATATATATATATATATAATTTTTACGTTCCGGTAACGCTGATTTTTTACCAAAAAAGGAGGAAATTATTTTTTTATTAAAATTCGGCCATTTTTTTTCTGAAAAAATTACAGAGTCTTCCAGTATGTCCGACGATATCGTAAAAAAATCGCCAGAGTGGCACAGATCGAGTTTCTAGGGTAAAAAAATGAAACCACACAAATTCATTTTTTTATACCGGAACCTTGCTCCGTGCCACTCTGGCCATTTTTTTGTGATATCGTCAGACATACTGGAGACTCTGTAATCTTTTAATTTAAAAAAATGGTCGTTTTTGAAAAAAAATAATAATATCCCCCTTTTTTGGTAAAAAATCAGTGTTACCGGAACGTAAAAATTATTTGAAGTCGTCCGCTCGAAAGCTAACACAAAACTACAACTTCTATGTACAGACTTTTTTTTCAGTTACTTCTAGTTTCCGAGATATATTTATTTAGAAAAAAAACGACATTTTCTAAAATGTTGAATTGAAAAATCTGAAAAAAATCACATAGAATGCCTTTTAGTAGTACTTTGATATAACGAATTGTGGGGCAGATCTGAGATGGTCGAAAAAAAAGTGGCTGAATTGACGGAGAATCCCTCATATATACATAGAGGGCGTACACAAATTGCGTAACGCAAAATTTCCAAATGTTTTAACACCCCCCCCCCTCCCCCACGTAACGGGACCGTAATGCTTGGCCCCTATTCCGTTACGTAACGGGTGCGATGTCGTCAATAATTGCGATTTTTTTCATAGACATAACTAATTATGAAAGGATCGCGTATATACCCATTTTATGAAGTATATATTCATCTAGTTTTATACCAATTTTTATGACAAAATCTTGAAAATTAACCGAGAGCATGACTTGATTTGACGGAGAAAAAAAAATTCTCTTCATTGTCCCATCGATATCTTTATGAAAGGTTATCAGTAAATTAAAAGTCAACAATTTATTTTGGTTTTTTTTCCAAAATGCCGATAGTTTGAACATTTTTTCTTATTTTCAAAGCCCTTTTTCTGTATTCAAGCAGTTTTTAAAAATAGTAATTATCAAATGTTAAAAACGCGGATACGTACAGCCTTAGTCACTGCGATTACAAAAATGTTTTTTTTTTTTTCATTAAAAATCGGTTGATGAGTTTTTAAGTATTCGCTCGGACAAGGTAAAAAAAAAGAGTTTCGCGAGAAACGCGTTCAAAGTTTTCGTTCCGTGTTGCTTGATATACAGTTACGAATTTTTCCCAGAATATTAATACTTGCATTGAAGTATCTAGTCGCGGGCGATATGACGGTTCTTCATCTTCATGATAGTTCACAAAATAATAAGAGCCTGTACTTTATCTATTGTAAATGATGCCACACCTGTAGGAACGGAGAGCACTAACCGGTCGCGCTACCTGTTCTCACTAAAGAGACTATAACTCCGTCAATTTTCGGACTTGCGAATAAAAATGTGGCCAACATATTTTTCAGTACATGTACTTTCAAGAATTATAAAAAAAAAAATTCGTTCAAATTTTGCTGGGGGGATGTGGGAAAGCTACTGAGCAAGTTCTTGCAGAGTGATTTTCCCTCTTGACTGCCATTGCGTATAGAAAGCTGTGGGCTGTCCACGGTAAAATTGCACTCCAGGTTTAAATTAAAAACTAGAAGATGCAGAAATTTTGCTATTTCTTGCTATCTTTGCTACTTTGACCCCCCCCCCCCCCCCCCCTCGTACGTAGACCGTAATGCCTGGCCGAACCCCCCTAATTGCATTACGTAATTTACGTAGGGCCCCATATATATATATATATATATATATATCTATATACAGGGTGTTAAGAAGGTCGATGCAAAGCCTTAAGGGGCTGATAGGTCACCTAATTAGGGACATACCAAACCTAACCTTAGTCCAAAGTCTAAGGATTTCGAGTTATCATGGTAAGTATGATTTTTGGAAAATTTCCCAAAATTAGGTACTAACTCGTTCATAATGTTCAAACGGACAATAATTGGCAACTAAAAACTTATTTGCGTCTTAGCTTAATGTGTATTCAATCGAGAAACACCAATACAATCATCTGTATCCCCACAACTAACTAAATGGAACGTGTTGAATAATTAAAAACTTGTCAAAAAACAAAAATACCTCCTACGTTAATGCTTTAAAAAAAATATAATAACATTAACAAAGGAGGGAAACGAGTTGGTACATAATTTTGGGAAATTTTCCAAAAATAATACTTATCATGATAACTCGAAATCGTTAGACTTTCGACTAAGGTAATCTAGGTTAGATATGTTCCTAACGAGGTGACCTATCACCCCCTTAAGGCATTGCATCGACCTTCCAAACAACCTGTGTGTGTATATATATATATATATAGAGAGAGAGAGAGAGAGAGAGAGAGAGAGAGAGAGAGAGAGAGAGAGAGAGAGAGAGAGAGAGAGATATTCCCATCTAGATTTAGAATTCGACGTCTTGCCGGTAAATGATTGCTCCCCCGGAAGTGGGATACGAAGTATATATTTTTATCGCGGTACTTTTATCGACGTGCACATACTCGGAAGAACGATACACAAGATTTATTTTTCCACCTCACGTGTGATCCATTTTCCTCATTTTCCTTGCATCTCTCTCTCTCTCTCTCTCTCTCACACACACACACACACACACACACACACACACACACACACACACACACACACACACACCACACACACACTGACTCTTTCCTACACATCAACAATAGCTACAGAGTTTTTTCCGCAATCGAAACAAATTTTTATATTCCGTTTTTTTTCCTAAACCCTAATTTTCGTTCATCTGGAATGAAAATACTTTTCCCGAACAACGCGTCGCAGTTTAACTTTTTGTAGAACTCGTAAAATATTATAATGATGAGGTGATCGATATTATGCAAAGCAAATCGAAATGAACGCAATTTGACTCAACGCTGGCACTGAACATTACATTTATACATAGTGAGAATCGCAGAACTTTTCCGAACGAAAAACCTCGCAGTGCGCGAGTTACCAGAGAAAAACAGCTGAATCTGATCTTCAGAACGGAAACTCTGGTATCAATGGAAAATTGATGAATTTGGAGGCCGCCGAGATTAGATATTGTTCGAGCTGACACGGAAGCACATACGCCTGTGTATGTATTTTTGCGATCGTAGGTTCGATTCAATTTCTAAGGATCATCGACCATAGTACGTGTATACACACACACACACACACACACACACATACATACATACATACATATATATATATATATATATATATATATATATATATATATATATATATATATATAACATAAATAATACGTCGGACTTCATACCGCGTTGCATTCTCATAAGGAAATACCAGCGCGTGGTCTGCTTCAATGGACGAGCATCAGACAGGAGAATCTTGGGATTCGAAGTCGGTTTCATTCGTGCAAGCGAGAGTCGACGAACGGAGAGTTTTGTGTCGTGGAATATTGCTCTTCGTGCTACCCTTACAAATGTCCTCGAATAATATATGTGTAAATACATATATATATATATATATATATATATATATTCATATTTTTATATACATATTTTTATATACATATATTTACTGGAGGACATTTGTAAGGATACAGGGTAGCCCGAAAAGGAACGTCCAAAAGGAAAATCTCGATACCTCATATACATATCCGCATCAGCCTCGTGTTTGTCTACGATCTTTTTTACTTTTCGAGAAAAATGAATTTGAGGCCTCGGATTTATACAAAAAGTTTCTAAAATCGGTTCGAAAGGATCAGTCACTAATCTTCCGATGATAAGAAAATACTTATACTAGTCAAAATGACTAACAATCGCTTTAAAAAAACTTCCAAGAGGTACATACACAAAAAAGAAAAATAATGAAGACTTAGGCTACAGGAAAAATCGGGAAAAAAAATGCTTTTTCCTCGAACACTAAAAAAACTACAATCAGTTTTATCTTGTGAAATATTAGCACAGCTTTGAGCTTTTTGCTGGAGAATAATACTGCGAAGAGTGTCGGTGATCCTTCGGGGGAGATATTTCCTGACCAACTGGACACTAAAGTAAATGCCTTACAAGGAACATCATCACTTAAGTGTCCGCCTTCGATTTTCTTGAACCTCATACATGTTATAAACCATTGAAAACTATTAGACACGTATTTTTTTTGTCGGCGGAAAAACGGTTTTGTAAACGAAATCAGCCCTTGAAAAAAGGCGGGTCACCTCTTCGTTACTTTTTTTAACTTCCATGGTTGATTTTTCATCGTCTACATTAGAAAAGTTTTCCATTTCTTTGAAGGGTGGCTTCCTCCCTTAAAACCGTTTTTCCGCCGAAAAAAAAATACACGTTCAATAGTTTTCAATGCTTATATGAGTTTCAACTAAGTCTAAGGCGGACACTCATCTGAAATTCCTTGTTAGACGTTGACGATAAGTTCAAAAAATAGGTTTGTGGAGATTACTCCCTAAAGTTCATATGATAACACAAAAATACTTATACCAGTCTAAATGACTCCTATTTTCTTTCAAAAACTTCCAAAAGGAAAGTCCATGCATGAAAAAGAAAAAATAAATAACCTATGCTATAGAAAAACTCGGAAGAAAAATTCAATAATGTATTTTTCTCGAAAAGTAGAAAAGGTCGTGCAACATGCGTGAAGATAATTCGGATAGGTATGTTGATACAATGGTCGTGTTCGTTGGGTCTCATCATTTTGATACGAACAAGTGCGCATGCGCATAATTATGCGCAACGCGCAACTGCGCAATGAAGCGAGTCATGCGCAAAACGAATGACCCGTTTAATTGCGCAGTTGCGCGTTGCGCATCATTATCCGCATGCGCACTTGTTCGTATGAAAATGCAGAGACCCAACGAACACGACCAATGCATCTAGATTTTCCTTTTCAACGTCACGTTTTGGGCCACCCCGTATATGTACATATATATATACATATACACTTTTTCTATACAGTGCGATATATATGTGCACCATATATACATGATACATTACAGAAGAACCTTCACGCGGACAGGCCGTACAATAGCCCCGCCTCTTTTTCCTCGAAAACATTGCATGCGGAAGCTTCCGGTCACGAAACCCTATTTGCCCTTTTCATACGTTTCGGAAAATACGTACCTGTCGATTATTATTACCACTGCGATGTTGGGTGAAATATGGATTTGTTGCGTTTAATCTATTGGAAAAAAAGACTTTCGTGGTACCTCCCCTTCGGCCCCCGCAACTCGAGAGATTTGAAAAGAACGCCACTATGAGCACTGTACGAAAGCTCACGCGAGCAAAGTTCTCGACGAGGCATCGCGCGCGATTGTGAAACTTATGGAACACCGGGCCCGTATATATATATATATATATATATATATATATATATATATATATATATATATATATATATATATATATATATATATATATATATATATATATATATATATATATATATATATATACATATATATATATATATATATATATATATATATATATATATATATATATACGTGAGTGTGTGATTGATTGTACCCGCTCTAATTCCCGATGCCATAATTCATCGAAATTACGAAGAGACAATACGGGGTGACGGCGGGTGTGCACGGACTAGAGAATTTTCGAAAGCAGAGTTGTTCACCGGGTCGCGATATGCTTCCCAATTATCTTGAGAACACGATATGCCGCGGCGCCGCTCGGAACGCGCGTTCAACGTTACAGAGCATAAAAGAGGGGAAACTTCGACGGGGAAGAATTCCACCTTCCCCCTCATATGGGCTATTCCAGATCAACTCTGACAACTATTTCCCTCGTCATCGTTGATTATGAATTTCCATAGTGTTTTTTTTAATTTTTCCCCATTCCTTGCCCTTCTGCGGTTGCAAAAGCGAAAAGAGGACTGGGTCGATTTTTTAATTCTGAAAAAATTAGGGTACATTTTAGACCTGTTTTGTTTTGTGCTTCCGATGGTTACTATTTTTGTTTTTTTTTTTTGTGAAATTTCCATTTTGGGGTTTAGACGGATTGGGAGTCAGAAGAGTACTTTTTCACATATACATCCCATCCGAATTGAATTTCATCTGAAAGCATACTGTGAAGTTTTTTTTACTTCCAAGATGGTGACGGAGAAGGATGATTTTTAAGACATTTGACGTCGATGACAGTCCTGATGGCCAAAATCTACGGTTCTTTTGAGAAAAAATGCGAGGGCCGTCCTTGAAACAGCCAGATGTGCTGATATCGAACTTTGCATAGATATATAACGAGTTCAATATGTTCTTACCCCATATACAGGGTGTCCCTCTTATCTCTGCCACCCGAAATAACTCGGTTATTATCGACGTCACAAAAAAATGTTCCAGACAAAATTTCTACCGTAAAATGCGACCTTTTTTGTATTTCGGTGGAGGCGCTGACGCACAAAGACGGTCACCTCCACTTTTTAAAATGGAATGGCATATTTTTTTCAACCATCTTGTGGAGCACCTCAAGCTGCATAAAAAAACATTAGGGGGTCAAAGTCGTTCAAGGCCATTCAAGGTCAGTATCGATTATACAAATCTAAATATCTCTGATCACTAGCAAATACTCAGTAGTGATCCGAGATATTTAGATTTTTTTTTCTTTTTAATAGGTGTTCGAAATGACCTTGAACGAGTTGACCCCCGAATGTCTTGAGGTGCTCCACAAGATGATTGAAAAAAATGTACCGTTCCATTTAAAAAAGTGGAGGTGACCTTCACTGTGCGTTAGCGCGTAGAACGAAATTTAAAAAAATGGTCGCATTTTATGGCCCCCTTCACATCATACAACTTTTGTTTGGAACATCTTTTGTGACGTCGATGATTGCCGAGTTATTTCGGGTGGCAGAGATAAGAGGGACACCCTGTAAAAATAGTTGCAAAGAATATGTGGTTCAAATTTCATAAAGATCGGTTCAGTAGTTTCGAAGATTTTATCAAAAAGCCGTCGAAGTACTTTGTTTCGAAAAAAAACGCGTTTAAAGTTTGTTTGGGTTACGGAAATACATTAAAAAAATTTGTATGTATTTCGAAAGTGTATTTATTAAGGCCTTAGACCACAGTAACGGGTATAAAATCATGTGCGAATTTAACAATTTTTTTCGTATGAAAATGTGATTCACTCGTAAAATTAATTACACATCTATTTAGTATGAATATCAAGCTGTTAGATTTTTTTATGTAATAAATGGCCGACTACTAATATTTTCTTTTGTTATCTTTTTTTTAGGCACTCCGCGGCGTGACCTTTAGCATCCACAATTTTTTACCCAGAACAAAAAACAAAAATTCTCGTCAATCTACATTAGAATATCTAGAGAAGTACGTACGGAAATTTTAAAAATATTGTCTTATTCAAAAGTTGTAGGTATTTGAACTCAAGAAATGAATTTTCAGTGAAAAATTTCGTTACAAGTGCTCATAAACTGCTCATAAAATGAAAAGTTTTCGATTAATCAGAAATTCCGTACGTACTTCTGTACGAAATGCTGTTAGGAACATAAGTTTTAAATTTGAAGTAAATCGAGTGAAAATTGTTGAAGTTAGTTGTCACGCCAATTGGAAAAAAGCTGTTTCGAGAAGTTTCGGGTAGTCGGGCATTTTGTACATCGAAAAAAAGATATAGATATTTTCTAACAGCTTGATATTCATACTAAATAGATGTGTAATTAATTTTATGAGTGAATCACTTTTTCTCGATTTTTCTTCGATTTTATACTCGTTACTGTGGCCTAAGGCCTTAAGTGTAACAACTTTTCTATCAATATCTCTAATATAAACCTGTCAACAAAAAACATGAAAACAGCCTTTTTAGCGTCTGAAGTGAGAAGATCCCTCAATAAAGACTATTTGTATTTGCATCTACTGTTTTGTTCGATAACATTTTAAGGTTGGCCTCCATAACCATTTCAGCGCCATAAAATATCCTTATCAGTGGATATACGTGTATGTTAAATGCGTCAGGTTATATCTGTATTTGTTTTTATGTAATTGTTCATGTGCATAGGTGTGGGCGTGAGTACATGTGTATGTATGTGTGCGCGCGTAGAAATGTGATTGCGCATTTGCATGTGAGCCTTTATGACAAACTGCCATGACAAAATTAATACAAAAAATAATCCATTCTAAGGAATGGATGTGTAGTAGAAATAAAAAAAATATATGGGTCTACTGAATCACTAGAATCTATTTCCATTGAGGGAAAGATCTGGAAAACAAAGACCAATTTATTCACTTATCCTACACAGTCAGATAAAGTTTATGAATAGGAAATATCAGCGAAGTCTTCAGAAGAAATAATTTTCCCTATGATGAGTATTGAGCGGAAATTAGTTGCTATAAAAATGTCGAGAAAACCGGTTGGGACTGTTCACACTTATGCGCTAGCATTACTCCATGTATGTGTGAAACCATGAGTAATTGTTTGTATCTATGTAAAAGGTTTCTTTAATTTGATAAATAAATACTGTCTGATGTTTGTCTGCATATTTGTGTTCATCGTTGATTTTTTATTTGCTAATGCCCTTACGCTTTTTCCCAACTTGCGTTCGATAATATTATTCGATCGATGTATATAATCGATTTGAATAATTGAAATACCATCAACCATGTAGCCTCAGCTATTTATACTGGTTTATCGCTATAATAGTCTGATCTGGGCCTATTGTGGAGATCCCTACTTGTTTATCCCTATAGTGGCCAAGTCTGGGCCTATTGTGGAAATCCCTACAGGTTTATCCCTATAATGGCCAAGCCGGGTCCTTTTGTGGAAATCCCTACAGGTTTAGCCTCATAATGGTCAAGTCGGGGCCTATTGTGGAAATCCCTACAAGTTTATCCCGATAGTGACCAAGTCTGGGCCCATTGTGGAAATCTCTACTAGGGAAAGCACTAGGAAAGCCCTGAAAGGCCCTTATTTTTATTAGGGATGCCCTATCAGTTTTCCGCACGGGTGAAGAGGTTACGAACCGATTTATCTAAGGTATCAACGTAAGCGTTCAGCTGGTAATTTATTTATTGTCCAACAGTGCCCTCGTAACGATAACACAAGTGCAAAAAATCACAAGGAAAGTGCCCAAAATATGAAAAATTAAATAAATGCAAAATAGAAAAAATGTATTTTCTCGAAAAGTTAAAAAAATCGAACATAGGTATACGGGGCTGATGAGGATGAATGTACATTTAGATTTTCCTTTTAGACGTCACGTTCTGGGCCACCGTGTATAAAGCTTGTCCTTATGAGAGGTGGCAGTTAACACCCCGCTTATGACATTCTTGAACGATTGCCGAGCGCACGAAGAATTTCTGATGGAAAGTCTCTCTCTCTCTCTCACACACTCTTTTTTTTCTCTGCCTGTATTACTCGCTCGCTATCGTGAAATTTCGCCCCGTTCCACCCTTCTCGAAAATTCACGTCCAGCTTCTCTCGCCCCGAGGCTTACCAGGAAGTACCTTGTACCTTTGCTCGCGAGTCCCTTTATTCCGTTCGACTCAAAGTCTCAAAGTGAACCCGCGCGCGCGATAGACCAACGCCCTCACCCCAAAGGAGCAGCACCCTCGCCCTTGGCAAAAAGTGTCGAAGCACTTCAACGTCAAGAGACGTTCCCGTGGAGGGTTACCGTTTGCCGGTAGGTTGTGGAATCGGAGCCTGCTGCGTCGCAGCGAGACCACAAATGACAGGAAACCTTCACTTTCCTGATGACTTCCGATGGATCACAATCACACAATGCGGCAAAAAAACAAATCCAAACAAAAACATTGAAAGTTGAGTCAGCTGATGATAAAAAGGAAAATGGCATTTTTTGAGGGTCCGCACTTGATGGAGGCTCCGGATTAAGGCGTTACCCCCACTTGTAGCGCAAAAAAGGTCTTATTCATGAATTTTTTTAAAGAAAACTACAAAACTTTTTCAATCGATCAATATACCATCTTAAAGAACACATCTTGAAGAATTTTCAGTAATTTTTTTATTGAAAAATATTACATTGTTTAGTGGCGAATGGCCGTCAATGAAATAATGTTTTTATATACACGGTTTGCGGTGACCAACATTGCGGCGAAGTGGATTATCTGAAAAAAAAATGCGGATGGATTTAGTCAAATATAAGTATAAACTAGTCTTTAATCGAAGAATTTTTAAAAATATTCATTTTTCACAAAATGGCGGGCAGTCAAAGTTAATGGTTCGATTTTAACGAAAAAAACGGCCGTTTTTTGGCTATAAAACGGACATTTTTTAGAAAAAAAAAATCGAACGATTAAATAAAACAATTTTATGTATTAAATAAGCCTGGAAAATTTCAAGAAGATCGGTTCATTAGTGTTCGAGTAATCTTGGTCACCGACTTCAGAAATGCCATTTTGAGAAAAACGCGTTTAAAGTTTCAATTTCACAACGGATTATTCTCTTTCAACGCTCATATCTCAGTCAATTTTGTTCGGATCGACTTGAAATTTTCAGGACATATTCTCAGATACTTATACTTCAAAAAAATGCAATAAAAAAAATCGATTTTTTGAAAATCGCAAGTGGGGTAACGCCTTAAGCGAAGTGAAGGGAAATTCTTTTCGAAAAGGTTCGGAAAAATATCGCCAGCCGTTTTAACACCAACTTCGCTCAAACGGACAGACATATGGACAAAACATAAAAAACTGATGTGTATTTTCTCAGCATCGTATTATAAACCCTTAGTTGTAACAGTCGAAAACAGCTAATTTTTGAGATTTTTTTCGAAAATCAATGTGTAATTTTTTCCATGAAACTATTTAATTATCATCGATTTACTGCTGATTTTCGGGGAGCACCTCTCGAAAAGGTCTTTTGCGGTGAGCCACTGCCCTTCTATCAAAAAATCAAACAGATTTCGTTAGCACATGATTATACTAACGAACTCTATCGTTATCCTGTGATTGATCGAAGGAATTGACAAAATACGAAATTTAAAAAAGTGGCACGTATTCAAAAAGAGAGCCTTGATTTTTGCGAAAAATATGGGCCCTTTTTGTTCATTAAATCAAAAGTATACATCGAAAGAAAAAAAAACCTTCGATCGAATGGGGGATGCTGCTGTACCTTGATACATTTTGCGTTCAATGATATGTAAAATTGAAAATATGATACATATACTGATGGGGTTAATTGTATTGTAGAGGGCAACTGATAGGTCTCATAATATAAATTAAACAAAATCATAGACTAATATTTTAATAGTTTTTACGCAATTAAAAAAAAAGTGGTTTGTTGATCACAGTGAGAAATCAGTCAAATAAAAACAATTTTTCGACAAATTTCAATAAACACGTTAATAAACGTATAAATAAACGTAAATAAAAAATAAAACACGTAAATAAACGTGTTTTAAATGCATGATGTTTATGGTATCTTTATTCATCTTATGCAATAAAAGATATCTGTATTTTTATTTAAAAAATATTCACCAAACGTACGTTTTTTCTAACTCCTTTAGTTTCTAAATTCAAAATATAGAAAACTATTACGTTTTTTCTTAAAATCTAAATTTGGAGCTTTACAATCAAATTATGCTGTTTTTGTCTTCTCTTGAACTAATTATTGTTCTTAGGGGTTTCTTTCTCAATCGGTACGCTCCCAATATTCGTTCATTTCTGGAACGGAGTAGATTTTCCTCTAAGAATATGTTTTTTAAGCTTTTTTATTTTATCTTCAATACCTGACCAAGGTTATAAGTTCAAATCTTTTTTTTCTGTTCCGCTAGAAAAAATTAAATGACACCATCGTGTTTAAAGTCACAAAAAATACCAATATACATTAAGGTGCCCCTCGTTTCGTGCAAACACTAAAGGATTATCACGATGTCCCAAATATCTGTACAATGCCGATCAGAAAATCATCTCTAAAGATATGCACTGTACCTTGACCACGATCAAGGTACAACGGGTACAACTAACAAACTTCAAAATCGTCTCACGTCCAAACGCCGAGGAGTCTGCAACTAGCATAAATTTAAAAAAATATATATATATTTCGCAAGTGTATTATTAATTGTAACAACATTTATTTCAATATCTATGATATAAACCCATCAAAAAAAATGCATGCAAATAGCCTTTTTTAGCGTCCAAAGTGAGAAGAACCCTTTAAGTTTCGACGACCGTCAATATAATGGCCTATAAATTTGTCAATTTTGATCCGATCATCTTGCCATTTTCAGGCAACATTTATAACATGATATACCTACCGTCAAAATGCATTGGTTTTGAAAAAAGTCATTTTCGACATTTACAATAAGGCATCACCCCATATCCGTCATATCGCGGTTGCTTTTCTCCACATTGTTCGGTTACTTGTCATCCGCGCTGATCGTGAACGTACCTAAACTTCCAACATTAACCGTTTTCCCTATGAAGTTCGACCCCAACCAAGCCCGTCCAACCTCCGACCTGCCAACGTGGCCCAAGGCACGCGAACTTCCGCCAGCTGAATTCAGTCTCTGTAAGCCGATACCCAAACATAGTTGCCATTGCCCATTGACAGCCGACCCTCCAACAAGTGGCTCCAAAGGCGCCACTCGACATTTCGTCAACTCCGGAGATTCCATTCGACATCCGGTTGGCCCGAAAGATTCCACATGCCATCCGATCACGGTGGAGTTCCCCATTGCGACGTTGAAAGCTAACGCGGCTGGAGTCTCGGGTTTAATTAGGTGGAAAGCGCAGAGGGTTGTGCGGTTCAAGGAGCTCGGTGGGGCTTTGCGAAGAAGATGCCGTGCGGGGGTGGTGGCGATGATGATGGCGCTCGAACTTCCCTTTTGCCTGCTTCGACTGTGAGACTCGCTAACGAGAAAGCTACTTAGTGTTTCATCTCCTTGTGTCCCAGCTGTTTGCCACTTGTTCAACACCGGCTGACAAGCCTGTCGAGTCATTATAACGGTATAATACCCGCGCCCTTCGAAGGGCTGCCTCCAATAACCTTACCCGCACTTGCACGCGTCTCCTTCTCAATCTAGAGCTGCGGTCTTCTTCAAAGTCTTCCACTGCAAGTTTACAGCTTCTTTGCCATTCCTTAGGGTACCGGATTAAAGAAACCGGAAACGCCAGGCAGTTCTACCAGTCCGTGCAGCTCTTCGTGACTCTCGACGTCGTCAACTGAGCGAATGAGCCTTCATCAAGGAGCAGCTTCCCGTTGGCAAATTGGCAATTTATCGGCAAACAAGCGCTAAAGTGGCGGAAAAAGGACAACTTTCACGGAGCCATTGGTGGACGCGTGAACACGTAGCCTGAGTAGAAAGCTTATGGTGTACTCTCTCGTAGGTCATCGTCCAGTGTCCCGGAGCGCTCGACGAGGAAAAAGCCCCGAGCGAGCTCTTTCGATTAAATTTATTGGCTTACGGACTTTTAATTGTCCATTAGCGTCTTGCTAATTAGGCGAAAGGGCCGAGGCGCTCGGACGTGGGCTGCGCAGGCACCGGACGAAGAGAGAGACAGGACTCGCCTGCTCTGTGCGGCAAAACGCGTTGGGTAAAAACAGAGGGTGGGTTTTTTTGCACCCTCGTCGGAGATGATCAAATGCCGCGTTGTCAAAAGAAAAGTAGCACCTTTGAATCGCGCACTTGTATTACCGTGAAAATGGTACTTTCGTTTCAAGGACCATCGAAGCCTCGTTCGAAGGGAAAAGGAATACCAGCAGGAGAGAGCGAGAGAGATTGATTCATTCGTAGTTTTAGGCGGGATATACATTTAGACAGGAAAAAAGATACGCAATATTGAGGGATTTTTTAAAATAAGAAATAATTATTATACAATTGTCAAACTTTAGGTATACTTTAATAGTATATTTAAGTGTACGAAACAATTTTTTTTAAATTAAGACGTAAGGCCACTGTAGCGGGGGAAAAATAAGTATATTTTGGGAATTTTTTTTAGCGGGACGATACATAATAATAATGGGAGTTAAAAAATTAATAAAACCCAACTCAATCAGTAGTAACTAAATGACTTCTACTTAAGAGTACAACAATAAATTGAACGTGACTTAATAGTAAAATAGTAATAATAAAAAAATAACCAAAAATAGTAATAATCATAATAAGAGTAAAACAATAAATGAAACCGAACTTAAGGCGTTACTCCCACTTGTAGCGCAAAAAAAGGCCTTTTTCATGAATTTTTTTAAAGAAAACTACAAAACTTTTTTAATCGATCAATATACCATCTTAAAGAACACATCTTGAAGGACTTTCAGTAATTTTTTTATTGAAAAATATTACATTGTTTAGTGGCAAATGGCCGTCAATGAAATAATGTTTTTATACACACGGTTTGCGGTGACCAACATTGCGGCGAAGTGGATCATCTGAAAAAAAAAATGCGGATGGATTTAGTCAAATATAAGTATAAACTAGTCTTTAATTGAAGGATTTTAAAAAATATTCATTTTTCACAAAATGGCGGACAGTCAAAGTTAATGGTTCGATTTTAACGAAAAAAACGGCCGTTTTTGGCTATAAAACGGCCATTTTTTTCGAAAAAAAAAAATCGAACGATTAAAGACTACATTTTTATGTATTAAATAAGCCTGCAAAATTTCAAGAAGATCGGTTCATTAGTGTTCGAGTAATCTTGGTCACCGACTTCAGAAATGCCATTTTGAGAAAAACGCGTTTAAAGTTTCAATTTCAGTTTACACGAAGAAAATATTTTTTTTTGTAAACTTACATAGACTCATCTATTCCGGGCCCATACAGAAGTATGGGCCCGGATACTTATACTTCAAAAAAATGCAATAAAAAAAAACGATTTTTTCAAAATCGCAAGTGGGGGTAACCCCTTAACTAATAGAAACAATAAAAATCAATTAAACTTAACTTAAAATCTCAAAGACAGAGAGAGAGAGAGAGAGAGAGAGAGAGAGAGAGAGAGAGAGAGAGAGAGAGAGAGAGAGAGAGAGAGTACTCCAGTAAAAACAGAAGTTCTGGCTACTCATTATCATCAAACTGCAAAAACATTTTTTTTTCCAATCAGCTGTGAAGTATACTAAATGCGTTACAGTATTTTTCAATTCCCGTAAAAAATTTCAGTTGATACGTCCAGCATTTTTCAATATTTTGTGATAAATCACATAATTGCACACAATTTTTCTCTCTCCACTTGAGCCTCGGTATCTCGACAAATCTATTTACTCCACCCTATAACAAATACGCCTAAAAAGAGATATTATACCTCCCCCAAGCTTTTCTACAAAAATATATGAACGCGAGAATATTTCAAAACTCCCTGGCCTCCTTAATTCACGAAATCGGGAGCTCCGAAACAGGACGCAATTGGAAAATTGACATTTTTCGGTAGCTCCGAATTGAACGGAATTGAGACAAAATTAGCTCCAGAAGACCCAAATATGTACGTGGGGGAAGTACGGTTGCATCGAAAACTGGATCGAATTAGCATTCCGTTTTCAGACTCGGGTAATTAGCGGAGTTATTGAACTTTCTAGGGCGAGACATGTAACGATTCTTTTTCTCTCTCTCCCCCGCCCCTCTCTCTCTCTCTCTCTCTCTCTCTCTCTCTTGGAATTTCCGTCAGCAGCTCTGAACGTGACGCTTAATTGTTGCTTCGCGCTCGTATTTGCACGGAGTTTCCTAATAAATTTTCGATCCCAGGGGCTTGCATACACGGACATTCGCGTCCCAGCGGACTCGCGCGGTACCACACGCCGTTTCTGCTCCGATGTTCTCGAAACGTACATATATATGTCATCCATAGATGCACACATGCTATCGGGAATTTATTTGTACACACATATACAGGGTGATTCACAACTACGAGAGCTTGTTTGGAGAGCATACAGGGTGTGTCATTGCGAGCTAAACTTTTTTTTTAACGGAGACTTTGTCCTTGCCATATTTCAGGTGTTTACATTTTATTTTTTTTAAAGGAAACGAGTAAAGCTTTTTGAGTGCGGTTTTTTCTTGCTTTTAGACATGATATACAGAACGTTAAAAAAATTTTTTAAACCAAAATGGCGGCCGTTGCAGCTCGGCGAAAACAGGTCCTCAAATCGCGGGAGGTAAACGGCTGACATCACTGCCCCCTCTTTGTTGATCTGAAACACAAATTCAAAGCATATTATGAATCTGTGACCCTTTGGTCATGGAATGACGGATGGGTTTTTCGTTTAGTACAAATTTCGGAAAATGGCGGCAATTTAAAAAAAAATCGAATTTTCGCGTTTTTTTTCGCATAAAAAGATAAATAATAAATGCAAAAATGTATCTATCGAAAAAACGATCCGTCATTCCGTGAAGACATATTTTCTGAGTATGCTCTCCAAATTTCAGGTCGATATGTTAATTACAGCGGTCAGGAGAATGTCAGCCATTTTTAAAAACGTGTTTTCGAGAAAAACGCGTTTAAAGTTTTGTAATGTGTTTACACAAATGTGTTTATAATTACTGCTAATCGGCAATGCCTGGTCTATAGAGGCACCCCTCCTCTTCTTCTAGCTGCTCATGTTGAGGTCAAATTGATTTTTTGAAAATTTCAAGGACAAAGTCTCCCTTAACGTCGTCCGATAAAAATTGGCAACAATTGGCAAAAATTGGCAAAAATTGGCAACAATTGCCAAAAATTGGCAACAATTTGCAAAAATTGGCAAAAATCGGCAAAACAATGGAAACAATCGCTCACGCACGATTTTTGTTTTCAAGTATTAAACGATAAACGTAAATTATCGAATCGCATTTTCTATTTGCAAAGCGAGTCGACGTGTTCATTATTTTTTACCGAAAAAAAAAATTGGCAGATTTCAGATGAACTGTAAAATGAAAATAGTAGCAAAACAAATTTTTCAACCGCTACTGCTAACAAAAATGATTATTCTGGGCGTGGAAAAAAATATTCGAAGTAATTGCAATTAATAATATTGAAGGAATTAATAAGTAACGAAATTACTAAATCGCCAGTAAATGAACGTGTAGTGTAGAGAAGCGCTGTGAAGCACAACAATTTATTATTTATTTTTATTAAATGGCCAATTTGGAGATAACTGGGGGGCATAAAAGTGATAATATTCTTACGCAAATGAGTATTATATTTGTTATTGCGATTTTGTAGTATACACAAAACTTTTTTTGCACCTTAACATGATATTCTCAAAAACTCCCAGTTTCGTTCGACAGAGAAATGGAAAATTAAATTTTGTCAAAATTAAAATAAAATAATGCAATTACATCATGAGAACATTTAATTAAATGTACATTGCCATCTATAAATAGTAATTCGTTTAACTATTTTCAGCGGACGAGCTGAATTTTTCACTCTGCTTTGGGAATTATCAGAACGGAGTTGATGTGTCCACCTACTGGAAAGAGGTTAGAATACGACACCAGCTAATAAACATGTCTAATACTGACTTATTATTGCGAATCTATTTTTAAATGTTTCAAAAAACTAAAGATTCATTTTATCTCAAGTAATAAAAGTAATATTTACCCTCAAAACTGATAAAAACTTTTGATTCCGCCTTTAGAACTCCTACCGTGCACAGCCGTATCGTAACTAGGTTGCGCGATGCGCAAGTATCGCATATTAGAAAAATTCCGTGTGGCGTCAAAATCGATTTTACCGAGACCTGTGATTTTTTGCCAAATTAAAGTGATTCGAGGTTTTATCAATTTTTTTTAGAACATTTTTAATAGTTCTTCACACAATTTTTTTTTTGGAAATCGTGATGATAAATTTCTAGAAAAATGAGGTATTTGAAAAAGTATTATCTGGAAAACACTCTGTAGTTTTTTTGTGTAAAAATGTTTAATTATATTCGACTTACTATAGGTCGTTGGATTCGTCTGAATATCAGCTATAATGTCTCCTTAAAAAAACAAACATATTCCCATTTGAAAAACCGTTGATGACCTTGAGAACGCAAAAACTATGACCTTGACAAAGGTAAATTTTTCACCACTGTAGCAGCCCTTTGAAATCAATCAAATTACGTCCTGACATTTTTTTTCGTCACTCTAAAGGCAACGGAGATATTTGGGGCGGTCACGTTAAATGGTCCACCCTCTATATATGTGTGTAGATACACATATGAGGTATTCCACGCGAATCCGGTGGACTTTTTCCCTGACCCCCGCCAATTCGATTTATTTTTTTTATCTGATTCCATTGACTTCTAAAAGACACCCTGAGTTTTTTTACATTTTTCGAGACAACCCTCAGTCAAAAAAAAATCTCCGAAAAAAAACGGCCCCTTTTAAAAATCTGAAAAAAATGCCCAAAAATGCGTGATTATATGTAAAAATTATCGAACTATCACCCGCAGTAGCAGTATGATTTTTTCTGTGCTTTCTAAGCGATTAACGTTATAAAAAATCCGAAAAATTGACTGCTAACTGTCCGAGGTCCATGATTGTGATTGGGTTATTCAAAAATGGTCAAAAAAATTCATTGTGGGTATCAAAATATTCAAGGATGCGCCCGAAGTCAGCGGTTCTTGAATTTTTCGAATTTTTTTTAACGTTCATCGCTTAGAAAGCACGGAAAAAAATCATATTTCCACTGTGGGTGATAGCTTGAAAATTTTTACATATAATCACACATTTTTGGGAATTTTTTCAGATTTTTAAATCGGGGCGTTTTTGTTGGAGAATTTTTTTTGTCTAAGGGTTGTATCAAAAAATATTTAAAAAATTCAGGATATCTTTTAGAGTCAATGGAATAAGATTTTTCAAAATTAATCGAATTGGCGGGGGTCAGGGAAAAAGTCCACTGGATTCACGTGGAATACCTCATACATAAATATACATACATATATATATATATACATATATATATATATATATATATATATATATATATATATATATATATATATATATATATATATATATATATATATATATACATATATATATATATGAAATTCAATTCAGCATGCGGTCTGGTTTTACGTACTTGGCTCGCGAGTACCGAGTACAGGCGCGCATCGTCCGTCCCATCTAAACTTTTCTCCACGTGCGCATTAATGCACATACCCACAGGGGACTACCACTCCGCTTGGCAGCGATCAATAGTGCAATACGTTAAACGATGACCAGCTGAATAATAAAAAAGACGAGAAAACTAGAGAGAGGGAGAGCGAAACACAATAGTTCCGTGGAAAAAACGCGTAATCCGACGAGAATCAAGAAAGCCATTTTGGTTCCGAGAACTCGAGGGCTGCTATTATTGTTGCAAGGCTATAATAATGAACTTCCAGCGTCGATGTCGAAGTTGCAAATGTGGGAACGCAAAGAAGGAAAGAGAGAAAAACGACGATCGACGGTACGATATGAGGAGTGTAATCGACGATCCACGGTCCATTTGCGAACGCGAAACAACCCTCAAATACATGTGTTTTCTATATGTTGTGGAGAATACTTATTGAGTACTCAAGGAGTCTGCATGGGTTTGACATTTGGAAAATTCGATTTTTTTTATTGTGGAGCTTTATGACCTAGGATCTTAAGGCCATGTGCCACACGTCGGAAAATTTCGACGCGGCCTCTCGTTACGTCGGTAGCGCAGATCTCGCAGTTTTTAGCTACGAGTTACTACCGACGGATGGCGCAACGCTCGCGAATTTGGCCCCGATACTTCGCACTGGGACGAAGTGTCGAGGCCGCGTAGTCGACGATCGCTAAGCGCGCACGTGTGTGTGTGAGTGTGTATGTTCCATACGCCGGCTGTGTTTGGAAAGAAGGCGACGATCGCTAAGCGCGGTCGTGTGTGTGAGTGTTATCTGCGCTACGCCGACCACGCGCAGAGAGCAAAGGCGAGGATCGCGAAGCGCGTATGCACACACGCTTAGCGACCATGGTACGCTTGGAAGCATACGCTCGCTCGGCAGGAGAGCGGTGAAACATTGTAACAGTTTACATTATATATGCAAACTGCCTTGGATCGATTAATTTTTTTGACGACGGTCATCGGTGAAAATTTTATTCGCTTGAGCTTTCTGGCAAACGGGGTTCGCTAGAGACTCGTTTTGTGGAAGGATGCTGGCATTTACACATGTTTTTAAATTAAAACAAATAAGCTCGAGCCCTATTTGTAATCCCGATGCCGTTTACCGTCGACGAATTCTATCTTTGCCAAAATCTCGAGTGAATGAGATTGCCCGAAACTCACTCTACAAGAGAGTGGTAAAATTTTACAATGCTCAATGTTTAAATTAATGCGTTCGGCATTTTTATCTCTGCCAGGGTTCATCTTCGGCAGGTTCTCGAAGGGTCTAATTTTCGAGCAATAAATATCGCTAGCCTCGCTCTACGGAAGAGCGGTGAAATTTTTCGATCGCCAATTGTTTAAACAAATGGCCTTAAATCGATTTATTTTGTCGACGACGGTCATCGGAGTAAATTCCATAACGGTTGAACTTTCTAGCAAATGGGGTGTTTGCTAGAGACTCGTATTGTGGAAGGGTGCTGACATTTTCCCATCCCTTTTTAATTAATTTAAACAAATACGCTCGAGGACTATTTTGAATCTCGATGCTGCTTATCGTCGACAAGTTCGATCTCTGCCAAAATCTCGAGCGAGCGAGCGAGATTGCTCGAGACTTACTCTACAAACGCGTTGCAAAATTTTAGAATGCTCATTGTTTAAACAAATGCGTTCGGAACTTTTGTCTCTGCCATGATTTTTTTCAGGAGGTTGTCTGCGGCCGACCAAATTCGCGAGCGAACGAGATCGACCGAGTCTCACTTTGCGAAAAAGTGGTGAAATCTTATAATTATTGCGAAAATAAATACGTTTAGCATTTTTTTCTCTCTGCCGGGATTCATCTTCGGCAGGTTCCTCCAAGGATCGAATTGTCCAGCAATGGCGATCGCAGGAGTCTCGCTCTACAGAAGAGCGGTGAAATTTTACGATCGCGATATGTTTAAAGGAGGACGCCGGTGGAAAATTTTCGAAAAATCATATTTTGGAAAAACTTTTAAAAAATCCTTATAACCTCCAAAAATATGATGAATATTCGATTTTAGCCAAAAATCTTCTAACTATTTTTTAAGATGTTTATTTAGCGATCTACAATATAAATCTTAAAAAAAAGATTTTCTATAACAATAAAAATATAAAAAATAAAATGTGAGCACGAGCATTCGTTGCGGTCCAACGATGCAAACTTCAACAGCAAGGAGAGGGTTGACTGAAAACTAGCAGTGCTAGTTTTCAGTCAACTTATCGCGCAATAAAGATTGCTAGCCTCGCTCTACGGAAGAGCGGTGAAATTGTTCGATCGCCAATTGTTTAAAAAAATTGCCTCAAATCAATTTCTTTTGTCGACGACGGTCATCGGAGTAAATTCCATAACGGTTGAATTTTCTAGCAAACGGCGTGTTTGCTAGAGACTCGTATTGTGGAAGGGTGCTGACATTTTCCCATCCCTTTTTAATTGATTTAAACAAATACGCTCGAGGACTATTTTGAATCTCGATGCTGCTTATCGTCGACAAGTTCGATCTCTGCCAAAATCTCGAGCGGGCGAGATCGCTCGAGACTTACTCTACAAACGAGTTGCAAAATTTTAGAATGCTCATTGTTTAAACAAATGCGTTCGGAATTTTTCTCTCTGCCATGACTTTTTTTCGGCAGGTTGTCTGCGGCCGACCAAATTCGCGAGCGAACGAGATCGACCGAGTCTCACTTTGCGAAAAAGTGGTGAAATCTTATAATTATTGCGAAAATAAATACGTTTAGCATTTTTTTCTCTCTGCCGGGATTCATCTTCGGCAGGTTCCTCCAAGGATCGAATTGTCCAGCAATGGCGATCGCAGGAGTCTCGCTCTACAGAAGAGCGGTGAAATTTTACGATCGCGATATGTTTAAAGGAGGGCGCCGGTGGAAAATGTTCGAAAAATCATATTTTGGAAACACTTTTAAAACATTCTTATAACCTCCAAAAATATGATGAATATTCGTTTATAGCAAAAAACAGTTTTAAAGCGGTTTTCGAGCTATTTTTTTAAGTTTCCGGCGCTGAAAAGCATCTTTGGCGATGCCATGCCGGCAGTCGCAATTCTCAACTCTTGTAAACCTATTATCTATGGGGACAAATTCACCGACTAAAAATAGTTTTATTTTCGACCAAAAGGCCGCATTAGATTATGGAAACAAAACTTCTCCAGCTCTCTCGTCTAACATAGTGTTAATCTAGTGTTTTTTGAAGCGCTGTATGAATGTAAGAAATGGTCGCATCGAGATGAAAAAACGCATTATGAAGCTTCAAATGTCTACTTTCGAGATCTGTCGGCAAAATGAATTTGTGAGCTACTGTTATCGCGCAATAATAAAAAATAGCGAGAGAAAATTTGTTTCCAAATTTTTTGAGTTTTTTTTTCAAGTCCACACGCTCGAGAATGTTATTTGAGTTAAATACATGTATAGCTCAGTTAGCTTGTTTGTTCAGCTTCAATTTGGTTTTTTGTTTCTCTACGTGAATTTTATGCTGACATATCCGACTTTGAATGTAGAAAGATCCTTTTGCCTTCGATCATCGATATCTGAGCAACCAATGATTGTAAGGGCGGCTTTAAAAACTTAAACAAATTGCCTACACGACCCTTTCGTTGATTTTTTACAAAAAAAAATACATTTTTTTCACCATTTATATTAATTTGAAAAATGACAAAAAAATACTTTTAATGGTGTTTCAGTAGATGTACTACTACTTTATATATTATAGTAAATGTACAACACTTTAAATATTAATGGAAAGATTAATGTTGCCTGGTTGTTTTTCTGCTTAATGTAGCCCCAGTAGCCCTGTAAATTTTCAATTTGATCTATCGAACCGTTTTTCCGGACCGATTCTTCAAAGTTGTACAAAACAAAGGAAGAAGTGTATTGTTCCTAAACATCGTGTAATCATCATCAGAATGAAAAAAAAACAATTTTCTTCGACTCTTTGCACAACTTTTCACGACTAGTTGCTTATTAAAGTCAAGAAAAAAAAATCGAAAATCTCCATTTCTTTTTTTTTACTAAATTTGTCAAATATTTCAGGAAACAATACTGACTCTTTTTTTACACGATTCGACCTTTGCGCACCATAATTTCACTTACCTTTAATTGCGTTAATTAAAAGTTGATACTCCCAAGCTGTATTCACTAGTCGATCTGAGAACTTGTATGAGATTAATTCTCGATATTTTCTGCGTAGGTTATTAGGGTTACAAAAAACACTTTCTTTTAAAACTAATCCCTTTTTGAAAAAAAAAACCACTTAACATTTTTTTCCAACTAATCTTTTTCTACGTTTTTGGTAAAAAAATACTTTGGTAAAAAAAATAATTTGGTAAATTAATTTTTTTCTACGTTTTGGTAAAAAAAATTAATGTAAAGTTTTTGTTAACTTTAACTTTTTTCAATTTTTTTTCATGCCTAGTTTGAAAAAAAAAACTATTTTCTCGAACCCTCATAACCTTCGTAGAAAATATCAAAAGTTCATCGCATAAATGTTCTCAGATTGACTATTGAATACAGCTTGGGGTTATCAACTTTTAATTAACGCAATTAAACATTAGTGAAATTATAGTGCGCAAAGGCCGAATCGGGTAAAAAATGAGTCAGTATTATTTCCTGAAATGTTTTACAAAGTTAAAAGAAATATTTTTTTTTAATTGAAATTTTTAGATTTTTTTTTCTTAAATTTAACAAGAAACTAGTGCAAAGTTGTGAAAAGATTCGAAGAAAATTGGTCTTTCCATTTTGATGATGATTAAACGATGTTTAGAAACAATACTCTTGTGCCTTTCATTGTTCTCTAAAACATTGATCAATCAGTCCGGAAAAACGGTTCGATGGATCAATTTGAAAATTAACAGGGCTATTGGGGCTACATTACGCTTGTAAAAAACGCGGCAACATTAGTGTTTGCATCAATATTTGTAAAGTAGTAGCAGATTTACTGACAAACTATAAAAAATCACTTCTTGTCCTTTTTTTTCAAATTAATGTTAACAGTGAAAAAATGTTTTTCTGAAAGATCAACGAAAGGGACTGGTAGGAAATTTATTCAACTTCTCAAAGCTGCCCTTTAATCGCGATCATTGGTTGCTGAGATATCGATGATCGAAGATAAAAGGATCTTCTTTCATTTAAAGTCGGATAGCTCAGCAAAAAATTGACGTAGAGACAAAAAAAGCAAATTAAAGCTCAATCAACAAGCTAGCAGACCTATACATTGAGTTTCGTGAAAAAAAATTACCTAGCCCGTGAACCCTTGAAAAAAAAACATAAATTTCGCAATTTTTTCCTCATCTATTCTTATGATTGCGCGATAACCGCAGCTAACAAAAAATGTTTGCCAGAAGATCGCGAAACTAGAAACTTGAAGCTTCAAAGGTTTTTTTTAAATCTCGATGCGACCATTTTTCATATAGATACAGCGCTTCAAAAAACACGAACAAAATGAACAAATTTTCTGTTCCTTTAATTTTTCGGAGTAGTACATAAAAATGATGGTCGAAAACACGAACTGTTTTTGAAACACGTTACTATTTTTTTAAAAATTATTTTGAAAATTCTCCCCGTACTTGACTTCTAAAAATAAATATTTAACGAAAATATTTCACTCTTAGTACCAGGATTAAATTTACGATAGTTCTACGGCGTTCGCGGAGAGAATATGAGGTTGAAGTTTGTATCTTTGGAACGCAACGAAAATTAATGTTTGTGAATTCCTTAAATTTATTTTAGCAAACTTTGCTTACAAAAATCTTCTAACCATTTTTAAAGATGTTTATTTAGCGATCTACAATATAAATCTTTAAAAAAAAACATCTTCTATAACAATAAAAATATAAAAAATAAAATGTGAGCAAGAGCTTTCGCTGCGTTCCTAGGATGCAAACTTCAACAGCATGGAGGGGGTTGACTGAAAACCAGTAGTGCTATAGCAACCCGAGCACCGTGATTTTCTATTCTTTTCAAATAAACTCGTTTTACATACTTCAATATATACCTAATGAAGCCTTAAAGTTATTTTGATTATATATTTTATTGCTGTATTTTTTTTTTAATAAAGAAAACGGTCGAAAATGGGCAGTGACGGTAGTGTCCTCCTTCCTTGCGTGATTTTCACCCGAACGAATTTGAAAGAAAATGGTGACTTTCCCAAAATTGGAAGTTTTCATACATTTTTTACAATTTAACTTCCGAGTTGTTGAAGACTTGCCCTGTGGAAAGGTGGTGACATCTTGCCATCCGTTTTAATAAATTTTAACAAATACCTCGACCACGCTTCATATGCACTTTGTCCACCGCTCGCCTCACAAAGACATGGGTACCGTGCTGCTGCATCCGACGGCGGAGATTTATCCAAAAGCTTGATCGGCGAAATTTTGTTCATCGTTCACCGGTATCGAGCAACAGAGAAGAAACACTGTCTCGTCGGTCACGACAGAGCTCGAGCAATAGAGAACATATTTTCTCATGAGCCTTACAGGCAGAGCAGAGGCAGAGCACATTCTGTCTTGCATTCCTTGTCACCGACACAATCGAGAACAATCTCACGCCTTCCGATGATATTTTCGTGCCGACCCCGTTGAGTCCCTCGCTTCCGAGTTGCTGCAAACAACAAAAATTGTGACGTTATCGACCATCCTTGCCAATTGAACAACTGCCCTTGAACAAATATATCACTTTTTACAGACTACTCTAAAGAATTAAAGGAACAAAAATTTCTTCAATTTTTCAAAGTGTTTTTTCAAGTGCGTGAAAAATGGTCGCATCGAGATGAAAAAAGCATCATGAAGCTCCAAGTTTCTAGTTTCGAGATCTGCCGGCAAAACAAATTGGTGAGCTACTGTTATCGCGCAACGATAAAAAATAGCGAGAGAAAATTTGTTTCTAAATTTTTTGGTTTTTGTTTCAAGGGTCAACGCTCTCGAGAATGTTATTTCAGTTAAATCCATGTATCCAGTTAGCTTGTTTATTCAGCTTCAATTTGGTTTTTTGTCCCTCTACGTCAATTTTTTGTTGAGATATCCGACTGAATGAAAAAGATCCTTTTGTCTTCGATCATCGATATCTCAGCAACCAATGATCGCACGGGCAGCCTTGAAAACTTAAAAAAATTTCCTACAAGATCCTTTTATTGATTTTGTAGAAAAAAAACATTTTTGTCACGATTAATATTAATTTGAAAAAGGACAAAAAATGAGTTTTTATGGTTTTTCAGTAAATGTACTACTACTTTGTGAATATTGATAAAGACTAATGTTGCCCGGTTGTTTTTCTGCTTGTTGTACCTCCAAGAGCCCTGTAAACTTTCAATTTTATCCATCGAATTGTTTTTCCGGACCAATTTATTAAAATTTTACAAAACAGAGGAAGAAATGTATTGTTCCTAAACATCGTGTAAACATCAGAATGAAAAAACCAATTTTCTTCGACTTTTTTCACAACTTTGTACTAGTTGCTTGTTAAATTCAAGAAAAAAAAATTCGAAAAATTTCAATTTTTTTTTTTCATATTTGTAAAACATTTCAGGAAACAATACAAACTCATTTTTTACACAATTCGACCTTTGCGCAACATAATTTCACTGATCTTTAATTGCGTTAATTAAAAGTTAATTAAAAACCCCCAAGCTGTATTCACTAGTCGACCTGAGAACTTAAATGAGATTAATTCTCGATATTTTCTGGGAAGGTTATTAGGGTTACAAAAAAACAGTTTCTTTGAAAACTAATATTTTTTTGGAAGAAAAAAACAATTAAAATTTTTTGGAAACTAATCTTATTATTGGTAACTTTTTTCTACATTTTGGTAAAAAAAAATGAATCTAAAGTTTTTGTAAACTTTAACTTTTATCAATATTTCTTCATGCCTAGTTAAAAAAAAAACTGTTTTCTGGAACCCTAATAACCTTCGTCGAAAATTTCAAGAGTTAATCGCATAAATGTTCTCAGATCGACTATTGAATACAGCTTGGTTATCAACTTTTAATTCATGCAATTAAAGATGAGTGCGTTAATTATAGTACGCAAAGGCCGAATCGTGTAAAAAATGAGTCAGTATTGTTTCCTGAAATGTTTTACAAAGTTAAAGGGAATTAAAATAAAATGAAATGTTTCGAATTTTTTTTCTTAAATTAAACAAGAAACTGGTGCAAAGTTGTGAAAAAAGTCGAAGATAATTTGTCTTTCTATTTTGAAGATGATTACACGATGTTCAGGAAAAATACACTTGTGCCTTTAATTGTTCTGTAAAACATCAGTCCGGAAAAACGGTTCGATGGGTCAATTTGAAAATTAACAGGGCTGTTGGGGCTACATTACGCTGAAAAAAAACGCGGCAACATTAGTTTTTCCATCAATATTTGTAAAGTAGTAGTAGATTTACTGACAAACTATAAAAAGTCACTTTTTGTCCTTTTTTCAAATTAATGATAAGGGTGAAAAAATGTTTTTCTCAAAGATGAACGAAAGGGGCAGATAGGAAACTTATTCAAGTTTTCAAAGCTGCCGTTTAATTCCCGTTCCGATCATTGGTTGCTGAGGTATCGATGATCAGAGACAACAGGATCTTTTTTATTTAGAGTCAGATATCTCAGCAAAAAATTGATGTAGAGAGACAAAACAACCAAATTAAAGCTGAATCAACAAGCTAACTGACCTATACATTGAATTTTGTGGAAAAAAATGACCTAGCCCGTGAACCCTTGAGAAAAAAACATAAATTTGGAAATTTTTTTCCTCAGCTATTTTTTATGATTGTGCGATAACCGTAGCTCACAAATAAATTTTGCCAAAAGATCTCGAAACTAGAAACTTGAAGCTTCAAAGTCTTTTTTTCATCTCGGTACGACCATTTTTCACATAGATACAGCGCTCCAAAAAACACTTAAAAAAATGAAGAAATGTTCTGTTCTTTTTATTTTTCGGAGTAATATATAAAAATTATGGTCGAAAATACGAACTTTTGTTCAAACTCTTTTCTATTTTTTTCAAAATTGTAATGAAATTCCCCCCCGTACTTGACATCTAAAACTAACATAATTAGCCAAAATATTGCACACTTAGTTTCAGGATTAAATTTACAATAGTTCTCTGCATTCTGCGGAGAGGCTATGAGGTTGAAGTTTGGATCGTTGGAACGCAACGAAAATTAATATTTGTGAACTCCTTTAATTTATTTTTTCGTTTCGTGCCGAAGCACGAATCGAATTGAAATTTACCTTCGGCATGAACCAATTTGTGTCGAAGGACGAATTGCCAAGGAAGCATCCTTGGCGATACATCCCTTCGCTCGGTATATTCTAATCTGATTCGAACGTGAAATCCTCACCGATTTTACGTTTGAATCCGTGTGAAATATACCGAGCGGAGATATTCCTCACCAAGGGTGCTTCCTTGGCAATTCGTGCTGCGTCACGAATCGACTCGTGCCAAAGCTAAATTCCAATTCGAGCTAATTTTCCATTTGCTTTTTACCAAAGCACGAATCGAATTGGAATCTAGCGTCGGCATGAACCAATTTGTGTCGAAGCACAAATTGCCAAGGAAACATCCTTGGCGATCAATCTCTCTGCTCGGTATATTCTAATCTGATTCGAATGTCAAATCCTCGTCGATTTCACGTTTGAATCCGTGTGAAATATACTGAGCGGAGATATTCCTCACCAAGGGTGCTTCCTTGGCAATTCTTGCTGTGTCACAAATCGACTCGTGCCAAAGCTAAATTCTAATTGGAGCAAATTTTCCATTTGCTTTATACCGAAGCACGAATCAAATTGAAATCTAGCTTCGGCATGAACCAATTTATGTCGAAGCACAAATTGCCAAGGAATCATCCTTGGCGATACATCCCTTCGCTCGGATGCTTCCTTGGCAATTTGTGCTTCGACACAAATTGGTTCATGCCGAAGCTAGATTCCAATTCGATTTGTGCTTCGGTACAAAGAAAATGGAAAAATTAGCTCGAATTGGAATTTAGCTTTGGCACGAGTCGATTCGTGACGCAGCACAAATTGCCAAGGAAGCACCCTTGGTGAGGAACATCTCCGCTCATTATATTTCACATGGATTGAAACGTGAAATCGACGAGGATTTCACAGTCGAATCAGATTAGAATATATTATATACTTAGAATATATTATATACGTGAAATCGACGAGGATTTCACAGTCGAATCAGATTAGAATATATTATATACTAATCTGATTCGACTGTGAAATCCTCGTCGATTTCAAGTTTCAATCCATGTGAAATATAATGAGCGGAGATGTTCCTCACCAAGGGTGCTTCCTTGGCAATTTGTGCTGCGTCACGAATCGACTCGTGCCAAAGCTAAATTCCAATTCGAGCTAATTTTTCCATTTTCTTTGTACCGAAGCACAAATCGAATTGGAATCTAGCTTCGGCATGAACCAATTTGTGTCGAAGCACAAATTGCCAAGGAAGCATCCTTGGCGATAAATCTCTCTGCTCGGTATATTCTAATCTGATTCGAATATGAAATTCTTGTCGCTTTCACGTTTGAATCCGTTTGGAATATACCAAGCGGAGAGATTCCTCATCAAGGATGCTTCCTTGGCAATTCGTCCGAAGCCGTTGAGTACCCAAAGTACGATAGCATGTACGTACCTTGACTTCGGGTGCTTTTTCCTTCGGCTTCTCGCTGTCACGATGTACCTCGATCTTCTTCTTCGTGCAATAGTCCGCAGCAGTTTTCTCGTCGATTATTTCCTTGTCGGGCTTCGTTGTCGGGATTTCTCGTCGATGGTGTGCCGGCGTCCTGAGGCGTCGCCCTCGACCACCGGGCTCGTTTCTTTTTTCACGGCAAATAAACACTCACCAAAACGCGACGAACATAAACTCCACTCTATCACACACTACTTTACACATCGTTTGAAATATATTTCAAACAAATGTGCGAGGTTAGAGCTCAGGCTTTCGACCTGTCAAAAATAAATTGTTCCGGAAGGAGGCGAGCGCGGTCGGTAAAAAAAAACGAAGCGAGCTGCGCGCCGCTAGTGAGAAAACGGATGAACTGAACGCTCGCTCCGGTACCTGATATTTTGAGCTTAGTCGATACATTTTTGCTACATTTATGTAAAAATTTCAAAATGCTTTTTCTCCGCCATTTGTTCATGAAAACAGGCGAAACAAAGCTTAAAATGTGTGCTTTTTCATGATCCAGAGGATGACGCTCGGAAAATTACCGAAAATGCGATGCAATGGTTAATAATTCACCATTTTTCGCAGGGTAACCACAAACTGTAAATTTTTTTTGGAAATTTTTGATAACGGAGGTCATCATCCCCTCGGAGCAAGTGTCCTGCATGCACACAACAAATTTCATTCCAATCGGTTGTTCCGTTTGGGAGAATTCTTTTGTCAAAATTTCGAAGCGGTCGGAGGCATGTGGCACATCGCCTTAAGGCCTCGGGCCACAGTAACGGGTATAAAATCATGTGCGAATTTAACAATTTTTTTCCGTGTGAAAAAGTAATTCACTCATAAAATTAATTACACATCTATTTAGTATGAATATCAAGCTGTTAGAAAATATATATATATATATATTTTTTTTTTCGATGTACAAAATGACCGACTTATTAATTTTATGAGTGAATCACTTTTTCATAGGAAAAACAAATTTTTAATTCGCACATGATTTTATACCCGTTACGGTGGCCTTAGGCCTTAACTTTCATTTGAAACGAAGATTTTGTAAAAGTTAAAAAAATTAACCGAGTTTTTGGGATTTTTGTGGAGGGGCACGGACTGCGATGCGGCCAAGCGGCCACTTGCGATTTACTCTTCTTTTGCCTCCCGCTCGAACACTTTTTTTTATAAAAGGGTGTAAGCCGGATCTCAAAATCTAGGCGTCCGTTTCATATTGAATTCGGATGAAGCATAGTTTGTAACATTTTCATTCCTATGACCAGATGATTTTTTCGTATGTTTATCCATTTGTTAATAACAAATTGTTAAAGTTGTTTTTTATCGAAAATCGAACGTTTTTTTCTGCAGTTAGACAATTTTGGAAATTTTAGAAAACTATCCGGTCATACAATGGCTTTATTATTACACTAAAAGTAAATTTTGTTTATTTTTTATTTACAAATACCGTAGTTGGAAAAGGCACGATGGGCCATGAGCAACAACGGCGCTTCCTTTAGATAATAATAACGTCATTGTTTATCAATATTTGTCAATTAAAAAAAAAAACTCATACTTGACAAGAGAATGTATTAATTGTGTGTAAGATCGCGATCTTCTCATCCCAAGACTCTCGCTAGGAAAAATATTGAAAATCGTTCTGTTCTTCGGAGCTTATGCAGACCCGCTCACTCACTTTGAATTTCGAATACAAGCGAACAATTAAAATTAATTTGAAAAAAAGATTAAAGTCCCAAAAGTGAACAGAAACATTCAAACAGAAATAAAAAATCACAATTAAATTATGAATATTTAAAATAAAGGAATTAATTCATTTTAAATTATAAATTACTCACGATTACGTCTCAAAGTTCCATTAAAACCAAATACAGGGTGTAATGTTATAAATGGATAATGCTGAAAATGTCGATAGGTCAGCTCATGCCCGACTATACGCTGGAATTTCACTTTAGTAAAAGTCCCACGGCTTTCGAGATAAAAATCATCTGATTTTGGTTTTTCGCATGCCATTTCTACAAATGATAACTTTTATTTGTTTTATCTAGAAAAGTCTTCTTTGTAACCTTAAATATCAAGGAAACTTTATAAAAAAAGATCTTATGGAGAATTTTCATACAAAGCAATTCGAACATCTGACTTTGATAGCCTGCGGATTAATAAAATGCACAACGCAAATCATTTTTAAAAATAGCATGCGAAAAACCAAAAGCTGTTAATAAAAAAAAAAAATAACACGAAGCCCAAAATCTCGAAAACCGTGGGACTTTTACTAAACTGAAATTCCAGCACATAGTAGGACATGATTTGACCTATCGACTATTGCAGAATTATCCATTTATAACAGGACACCCTTTGTATTTACAGGGTGTTAGGAAGGTCGATGCAAAGCCTTAAGGTGGTGATAGGTCACCTCGTTAGGAACATATCTAACCTAGGTTCCCTTAATCCAAAGTCTAAAAAGTTCGAGTGATCATGGTTAATATGATTTTTGGAAAATTCCCCAAAATTAGGTACTAAGTCATTTATAACGCTCAAACAGATAATAATTGATAACTAAAAACTTATTTGCGTCTTAGCTTAATGTCTATTCAATTGACAAACAACAATACAATCATCTGTATCCACACAACTAACTGAATGGGACGTGTTGAATAATTGAAAACTTGTCAAAAAATCAAAATACTTCTTATGTTAATGCCATTTTTAAAAAAATAGCATTAACATGAGAGGTCAACGAGGAAGTACCTAATGTTGGCAAATTTTCCAAAAATCATACTTATCCTGATAACTCGAAATCCTTAGACTTAGGACTAAGGTAACCTAGGCTAGATATGTTCCTAATAAGGTGATGTATCATACCCTTAAGGCTTTGCATCGACCTTCCTAACACCCTGTATGTGTGTGTATATATATATATGAGGCATTCCACAGGTTTCCAGCAAGGTCAAAACCCTCACTATTTTTCAGGGTCCTGCAATTTTTTTGTTATCAAAAGGCACCTACTAGTAGTGTCTGTGATTTTTTTCAGATTTTTTTTATGAGTCCTGCTCCAGATATCTCAATTTTTGAAAAATGAGAATCAGTTTTCAACTAGATGTACCTTAAAAACTATGGCTCAGGCAAAAACAATTATCGGACAAAATATTTTTGATTTTGGATGAACTTTTGACTTTAACAATTACATTTTTTTTATCGTTAAACATTCTATAATAAATGAAAAAAATCGATTTTCAAAAAGTATGTCATGCTTGATTTTGCTCTAAATTTTTCTAAATTTTCTGTTGTTAGTGTAGACATACAGAAAAAATTGACAAGATGGGCCGCGAACTGGTATAGAAGATACAGGCTGATTTGCATTTTTTAAAAATCTTTTATATTGATATGAATTGGATCATTAATTGGGAGAAACTTTGAATTTCACATAAAAACATATATCAAAGTGTTTTGTATGTTATAAGATTGATTTTTTTCAAATTTTCAAATTTCCCGCCCGACCGACGCGACACCGGCGGCAAGGTCGGAAGTAAACGTTCTCGTATTTCCTTGACCGGTTTCGATGTTATGATTGTATGTGAAATTTCATAACCTTCATTTTCACGTTTCGGCTTCTGACGGTGCAAGTATGTTATGCTAGTGCAAGTTCATCGAAAATCGCGATAAATATTCCAACCATCAGTGACGGATTAAATTGATCGGCGATTCAAATATCTATTGACCAAAGAAAAAATCTTCTCCCTCAAGAAATCCCAGAAGCAACATGCTTTCATTCCGCGAACAGACGGCACGATTACTTCGAAATTATATTCGACGGATGACAAACATATAATAATTCACAAGATTTGCTAATACTGGGCAATAAAAAACATTTACTTGTCATAAATATTGTGTTTTTTCTCACCTAGTATGTAAAGTTAGAAATGCATTAAATTTTGAAATCGTCAATTACACCATCCGAAGCTGCTTGAAGTTTCATTTTATAGTGTTATTTTTCAGTTATGTCCACTACTAATTCAAATCAGACTGATACAAATAAAGATAAGATGAATAACAACAACAAAAAAATGCAATATCTTCTAAACCAGTTCGCGGCCCATGATGCCAATTTTTTCTGTATGTCCACACTAAGAACAGAAAATTCAGAAAAATTTAGAGCAAAATCAAACGTGACATACTTTTTGAAAATCGATTTTTTTCATTTATTATAGAATGTTTAACGATAAAAAAAAATGTAATTGTTAAAGTCAAAAGTTCATCCAAAATCAAAAATATTTTGTCCGATAATTGTTTTTGCCTGAGCCATAGTTTTTAAGGTACATCTAGTTGAAAACTGATTCTCATTTTTCAAAAATTGCGATATCTGCAGCAGGACTCATAAAAAAAATCTGAAAAAAATCACAGACACTCCTAGCAGGTACCTTTTGATAGTAAAAAAATTGCAGGACTCTGAAAAATAGTGAGGGTTTTGACCTTGCTGGAAATCTATGGAATGCCTCATATATATATATATATATATATATATATACACATATATACATATATACATAGACGTAAAATTTATATATATATAATATATAATAAATTTCCTTTTTTCTCAGCACTCTCGCGCTCTCTCTTTTGCAACGAGTTCTCGTCCGCCGATTGACAATTTCAGACTCGAGTGTACTGGAAGCGGTAATTAAGCTGCCAGAAAAATTGGCCGTACCGGATTACTTTCTACCATTTATGTCGAACCTCCGTTTTTTGCTCGTACTCTCCTGCTGTTTTCCCCTTAATCTCTCTCGCTTTTTCTCGCCCTCACTTTCTCTGACTGTTCTCCTCTTCTCTCTCTCTCTCTCTCTCTCTTTCTCCCGCGTCCCTGCTCTGTAGTGCCCTCCGACATAAAAAAAAGCCCTCCAGCCTTCTCAGCCACTTACCGCGCGAACTGCCTGTTTGGCCCGCAAAAAGCATCCCCACAATAGCAGCGCAGTGTCGTCGAACAAGAGAAGCTCCGGAATTAATAAATTACCCCGAGGTAGTGATTAATAAAGGGACTGTACGCCCGCGAAGACGAATAATGGGGCGTACGTATTTTTTTGCATAATTAGTGTGAAATACTTCCGGTATAAGACGAGACGAACTAAGAAGGAAGGAAGAAAGAGGGCGCGTAGGGCCACAGCGAGTGAAAGAGGAAAATTGGAGGCGGCGGAACACCATAGCGGAAGATTAATCGATTCGGCCGGTAATGAGGCCGCGGTTGGAAGACTCGATGAAGCATTCCACTTCGCACCTTATTATATCCCCATATATATATATATATATATATATATATATATATATATATATATATATATATATATATATACACACACATATATATACATATATACATATATATAGGGTGGCCCTAAAAGTGACGTCCAAAAAAATCTAAATGTCTCATATCAATACCTCTCCGAACCACCCCCCTCTATGTGCTACGATATTTTCTACGTTTTGAAAAAAAAAGCATTTAATTGTTTTCGATTTTTCCGGTACCATAGGTTTTTATTCTTTTTCTCTTTCGTATATGTACTTTCCTGTCAGAAGTTCTTAAAAGTCATTGGGAGTCATTCAGACTGGTATAAGCATTTTTTTTCATCATCTGAACTTCAGTTATCTGATCGTTCCAAAACGATTTTTCGAACTTATCATCAAAACCCAATGCATCAACGTGAGTGTTGAGTCGGTCATTCATTCATCGCTCAATAGTGCACTTCATAACGATAATACGAGTAAAAAATATTGCGAGAAAAGTTACACAAAAGGAAAGAACTTTAATTTTTTATTCTGAAAAGGAAAAAGATCGCAGAACATAGATAGGGGTGATTCGGGTAGGTATTAATACGAGGCATCCAGATTTTCCCTATGGACGTCACTTTTCTGGCCACCCTGTATATATATACATATGTTGCGACGTCTTTGCCTGGCGCCGACGTCGATCATGATCAAGTAATTAATAATTGAAATAATTGTTTCAGCTAGGATAGGTATATTAATTTATAAGTACGAGAATTATTTATTAATAATTCAATTCTCAATCATAAGTAAAAATTTAACTTTCATTAGAATGATGCAATTATAATTTATTATTATAATTATCAACAAATCATAAAAAGAATTATTTCAGCTAGGATCAATATATTAATTTATGTTTTAGTACAATTTTCAATATTCAAACATGAATTTTTCAATATACTAATCAATAATTAAAATAATTATTTATTCATAATTTATCCATTATTATAATTATTATATTATAAATATAATCATTAACTTATAATTATAATTAACGATTCAATTGATAATTGGAAGGCTTGTTTCAGCTAGGATCAATATATCCGAATGGGTAAGAAAATTTATTTTCGTTCGGCAATAATGTCTATCGCAAGGTAGCAAGCAAATCCACGTCTACATTTATATCTATCCAGACCGATTTACATCGATCTATATCTGCCTACAGCTGTGCGTGTGTGTGTGTGTGTGTATCCGCATCTTTATATCTGTCTACATATATATCGAGATCCACAAGAGCGTGGTGCTTTTTCAAACAATTGCTCGTTTGTGTACATACGCGTATGTACGAATGTTGTATGCACAGGGTCTTGCATACCGACCAGGTCTACCTATGCTGTAGGTGCTGGCAACCTGAGCTTATCGGGAGAATCCCTCGAACCGAGCCCAGCGAATATATATATATATATATGAGGTAAGGTGATTTTGAAGACATCTTGAGGGTTCGTTCTCATCGTAACCAATGGTTCCCATACTCAACATCACATAAACCCCAACGTCTCTAAAGTCACCTTCGGATGAACATAAGTATATGCCCACAATGATCATTTCAAGGTCCTTCCTGTCCCCAAAGCAACGAGTCGTGTAAAGAAAAATGTTAAGGACCGTCCTGAAAACAGCCAGTTGTGCTAATAGGCGACGTTACGCTGATACGACCGGTTGAAACTCACCTCTCCACATATATATGTATAAACTTGAAGAACAGCTTCGAGGAATCTTTGACGCGTGGCTCTGACACGTAATTTCCTCGCCGGCAGCGAGACGTTCGTCCGCGGGTGATGCGGGGGCGGGCGTTCTCGTTGGTGCGATAGTTACTCCAAGATCGAGCTCTTGGCTAAGCCGCGACGAGTTTCCCTTCGCATCGTCGAGCAACTCACCCCAAGCCCCAGGGGATCACGGGGGTGTCGCAGAATCCGCATGGTACGAATGCGTGCTTGTGTATGTGGAATAGAATTTGTGGGGTTTCGGGTATGTGTGTGTGAGTGAGTGATGGAAAGAGATAGTCTGGTTGCGATTTCTCACAGCTCTCTTAACTTCTGGTATGATCGACGTTACGGGATATGAAGTTGAAAGCAGCTCGCGGTTTTCCAGCTAGTATGCCAATATCCAGGGTGTTATATGTGAAGGAGTGTACAAGTGGTTCAGCTTATTTCTAGCTCTTTGCCATCAACATAAAAGATTGCCATCGACCTAAAGGATTGATCACGAATTCCATTGGGCACAAAGAGCATCCATCGAACGGAGAGAGCAAGTGTGGTTTCAAGCGGAGTAGCGTTTGTAGTTGAACATCTGCCCCATAGTGTCACCATGAAGAACCTAAACAAGCACAAACAGACGCAGGCAAGCCTAAACCCAAACAAACTTCTGCTATGATCAACGCACCGGAATGACAAGTTGAAAGCAGTTCGTTGAGGGAATGTCAAGATGAAAGCAGAATGCAGCTCGTTGACAGAATGTCATGTTGACTGCAGCACAAGTTGAAAGCAGCAGTTGAACAAACTCGCAGCTTTCCAGCTAGTGTGCCAATACCGAGGCTGTTTTGTGTGTAGGAGTGTACAGGTGGTTCAGGTTCTCAGGATCTTTTTTTCTGCTAGAAGATGTTTTGGTCCCAGGACAGCAAAAAAACTAATCCAATCTTTGCCGTTCTTTTCACCAATGTAAAAGATTGACGCCAACTCGAAGGATTGATCACAAATTGCATTGGACACAATGAGCACCCATTAACGCGGTCCTCTAGTTTCTAGGCTGTTTTTTTACGGCTTTATCAATAATTTTTTACGGGCAAAGCATCGAAATAATCAATCTCATTGTTTTTGCATAATCTTTATTAACATTTAAATAAGCTTTACAAATTTTTTGAAGTCAAAATGTATAATGGAATAAACGTTATAGTGGCCGACAGGAAGACATCAAGTAAAAGAGGTGCTTGACGGTGACCAAGATTGCGGCTGTTCTGCTTATCTGAAATCAAAAAACCAAACGGCATTTCAATCTTCATATTTAAGACTAGCGATTGAACTAGAATGAATTCTGAATTACAAAAATTGACTTTTTTATACACTTTTGAAAATTACATTCTATTTTTTACTCATTTTTTCTTAAGTTTTTCGCTCGTACAAAAAAAACTATCGAAGCAATCATGATAATCCTAGTTCAATCGCTAGCTTATAACATATTAAAGATGCTGTATAAATTTGAACAAGATCGGTGCAGTAGTTTCTGAAATATCGTGGTCACCGTTTCGAAAAATGGTGTTTCGAGAAAAACGCGTTTGAAAGTATACCTGCTCCGGATACCTGCTCCGTTCCAGGGCGGTAACCTGTGAACCACTTCGAATATCGAAAAATCCTTTGGCACATATTTTCTACGCATGTTGTAGATGTGATTTATGAGGAAAAAAAAATCGATTTTTTCGACCCGAGAAACTAGAGGACCGCCTTAAACGAAGAGAGCAAATGCGTTTTCAACTGGAGCAGCGTTTGTAGTCGGACATCTGCCCCACAGTGTAGACACTATGAAAACCCTAAACAAACACAAACAAACTCAGACAAGTCCAAGCCCAAACAAACTTCTGCTATGATCAACGCAACGGAATGGCAAGTTGAAAGCAGTTCGTTGAAGGAATGTCAAGCTGAAAACAGAAAGCGGCTCGTTGACAGAATGTCATGTTGAATGCAGCATAAGTTGAAAGCAGCAATTGAACAAACTGTTGAAGGCTGTTTTGTGTATAGGAGTGAACAGGTGGTTCAGGTTCTCAGGCTCCCTCTTCTTTTTCTGCCAAAGGACATTTCGGCCCTGGTGCAGTAGAAAAACTAACCTAATATTTGCCACCAATATAAGAGATTGCCACCAGCCTTAGTGATTAATCAAACATTCCATTCACGCAATGAACACCCGTCAAACGAAAAGAACCAATGTGCTTTTAACTGGAGGAGCGTGCCCAAACATCTGTCCCATTCTATTCCTGAAACAAACCGATCTCTACTACCCCTAGGTTAAACTTCCGGGCTACATCTCCAATAGGAAAAACGACATCCGCAATAGCAGAACAACCAACTAGCCGTTTCCGGCTGATAAAAATAGAAAAGCATCGATAACCAGAGCGAACTCTGACATTACCTACAAAACTTCAACCGACTTGGCGAGAATAAAATGCACACGGTGGGCAACTCCAGCGATCAAAGCACCCGACAGAGCAGGGTCGATAAACCTCCACTTCTTCATGATGAAGAATTGATACTCGTCAGAGTCTGTTGAGTGACGTTCCGATCGTTCGCTCCAATTATGAACGTTCGTAGCCCTCGGAGGCTGTTGACCCAAGATTTCATCGTTGCTTTTCACATATAAACATGTGACAGCTGTCCATAGGAAGCTAAAGATCAACGCACATGTAGAATCGTGTCGTTAAGTAGCTCCAGATCTTCGCCTTCGCTTTCCACATTTGGAGACGTGTCAGCCTGTCAGGTCTAATTAAAGAGTGAAGGGGCTGGTTAAGTTTCGAAACGAGAAAACACCCAATGACACGGATCCCCTGAAGGAACCAAAGATTTGCCGGTATTGGAGACCCAAGGACATTGGCGAACAGCCAAGTATCTTCATCTTCCGACCTGCT